>JAOPSE010002448.1:0-86482 GCA_029449295.1 Zea luxurians
CGTCAAGTTCTTCAATTTCAGCTTCAATATGATCGAAGGCTTTTGGTAAATTTTCAGCTGAAGGGTTAAACTTCCCGCTGCTGGCTCCAACTGAGTGAAAGATCTTCTTTAATTGTTGGATACAGTTGTTACTAAATTTCAAGCACTTGTCTTGAAGGCTTGTTAATGATTTTCAAGTCTGAGTTGGTCTGGACTTCGGCTTCAAGTTTCGAATTAAGCTCTAGCTTCTCCTGTTCAAATTGTTTTGATTGACCGATAAGCTTCGAATTCAATTCTGATACTTTAGCTTCAGTCTCTGCCAGCAAGCCTTCGGTTGATTGGAGCTCGAAGTCTTTCTTTTCAATGATAGCTGATTGTTCTTTTATCTTGCTCTCTAAATTTTCAATTATAGCTTCGTGTTTTTTGTCCTCCAAATCTTGCTGCATCTTCAGAGCTTTGCTCAGTAGCATGCTCTGCACAGAAACAACTTTCGTTAGTAACATTTTCATTATTAAAAGCAATAAAAACCAGAGAAAAGGTTGTTTACCTTGAAATTGGAATAAAATAAGCTGCCGACGATATGTTGTCGTCGGTAGCGGCTGATATCTGTCTCTAGCTTCGGAAAAACCGATACTCTTTGATAGAGTACCGATGACCTTAGCTCCAGTTTGGTCTCGGATGCAGCCTAATTTTTCATCGTCCACACCCCCGAAAAGAAGAGCTCCTGGCCTGTATCCGCAAGATTTGGCATAGTCTTTAAGCTCTTCTATTTCGTCCTTCGAAAGTTTTTGCCCAACTAAATTTTGAAATGTGTAGGCTTCGTCGTCCGAAGTGTCTTCGGCTATTTCTTTCCCTTCCCAGGCACTGTGGCCATGGTTTCTTCAGCAGCGGTGGCAGCTTCTTCTGCAGCCATGTCTGTCAAAATTTTGTTGATGTCTTCAATGGTAGTTTCTAAGTTCACATCTTCGGCTGTAGGCTTCGGTAGCCGCGACCTCCGAAGGTGCAACTTCGACATTTGCTGTGCCCTCAACAGCTGGCGTTTTCTGAATTGACGCCCTCGGTGGCGTCTTGTCGATAACTTCGGTTACTGCAATAATTCTTTGCCTTTTTGCTTTGGTTATCTTCGTTTTTTCCGCCTCCTCCACCTTTCGAAAAAGCTTCGTCAGTTGAGGCCCTAATGGACTTAGCTTCGTGGGCATGGGTTCAGTCATTACCTTTAGAATTTCCTCCGTCGCTGGTAGAAGGTGGTGCGGGGGTCCCTCTTCATCGGATAATTTTCGCTTTGGAGTTGATATTTTTCTCTTCTTGGGAATTTTCTTCTCTTTTGGTGGTCTTTCTTCATCCTTGTTCAAAGCTTCGGCCACTCTTTTCCTTTTTTGGCCCTCAGCACCCTTGTTCAGCCGTTCATAGTCAGGGTACTCGAAGCCCAGGGCATCAAGCACTCGGTTCAGCCTTCGCTTCGGACGGGTGCCGAAGGCCGCGGTCATCAGTTGATCTTCTTTTTGGAATAATTCCCAAGAATTTCATTGCACATCACCTCAACTGTGTCCAGCCACTCTTGGCAAGGTTTTTTAAAGTATTTCTTGAATTTGAAGTGATAAGGCAGCCGGACAAGTTCCCCCTTCTTCTTCTCCCCTTCTAGCTTGGGCATTTCCCATTCTTTCAGAGTAGGGAAGACTCTGAATGACAAGAATTCTTGAACCAGATCCCTGGTACCGATATGCTCTGAAATAATTTCAAACTCACCTAGTGCAGCCCAGGTGGCACCCTCCAATGTCATGTGGCACCGTGGCCTTGTCTCTCGAAGATTAAATCAAGTGGACTTTGTACCAATTCTCTTCATCTTCGTCAACCTTCACATAAAACCACTCAGATTTCCAGCCTGCTGGCCATTTGCTTCGGTAGCTGATAACAGGACACTTTGTTGTCTTCCGGTAGGCAAAATTGTAGCAGCCGAAGTTGTCATGTAACCCATCTTTTCTGGCCTTTGTTTGATAATGTAACTCATGAACTCGACAGAAACTGTCGGCAAATGGCTCCACCGCTTGGCTTCGGAGGGCCCAGATATAAACATTAAGCCTAACGATAGCGTTAGGAGTCAATTGATGAAAGTAAATACCAAATTTTTTCAATACATCTGCAATAATTCCATGAAGAGGGAATCTCAGCCCAGCCTTTAAAAAGCTCTTGAAAATAACAATCTCGTCCTTCTCTGGCTTCGGGGTAGTTTCTTCTCCCCCGAAGCGAAGTAGCTTCTTCTGATTTTCACTGAAATAACCTGCCTTCACCATCTTGGCGAGATCAGCCTTTGAAACAGTCGACTTTCCGAAGTCTAGGTGGCTGGGCTTGCTGGGCATGGCAATGCGGTAGTCATCTTCGGAGTCAGTTTCTTCAATGTTCTCTTCTCCTTCGGCATCTATCGGCCTGCTCAGCAGCGGGCATTTCTTCCGCAATCACCAGTCCGGAACGCTGCATTGCTTCGGAGATGGGCACAGTATTCGAACCTTCGGCTTCGTCCCTTCACGTTCAACTCTGGCAGTAGATCGCACTCTGGCCATTTGATTCTGAGTTTGGGGAAGTTAAAACACTTTTTTCTTTTTCCTTTTTTCCGAAGCTTTCCTTCTAACGAAGCAGACTTCGAGACGGACCTTCGTTCGATTCTGAGGATCAAGCTTCGGCTATAGTTAAAAATTTTGGCAGCAAAACAGTGCAAATAGCAATGAATGCTGTGGGTAACTTCACACCTACTCGTCTGTTTATATAGTGCTGCAGGTAAGAAGGCGAAGCGGCAGGATTTTTACACCAGGCGGGCAGTCACTTGTACTCGCTGCGCAGTGGACCGCAAGGATCAAACAGTAACTCTGCAAGGTGGGACCGACACGAGCTCGGGAATTGAATCGTTTCTCGGCAACGAGCTCAGGGAAGGTGTTTTTTGGACCTTCGGCTTCCCGAAGCTTAAGAGGCTTTTTCACGGATCAAGCTCGTTACGAAAAACGATCTAGCGCCGCGAAAGGGGCTACTGTTGGGGCCATGCTTCGTTGCGCCGAAGGTCTTACACGAAGAAGCAGCTTCGGCCGAAGTTGTCCCCAGGGGATGGCCGAAGGTTCCTTTTTATGGAGCTTCGGCGTTACAAACCGACATAGAGATAGAATGACCTTTTTATCCATAGAGGTCTAAGTTAATGTTGTAAACTTTTGTAAGGGGCATAATTGTAATTCATCACAGGCTGCGTCCTGTGTCTATAAATAGATGAACAGTACCCCTGTACTGTTCACGCGAACCTGTCATTTGCCTTCGCATCACACTTGTATTTCGCCCTCTTCAGGACCGAAGGTACATTTATAATTTGAAGTCATTTATATTCGTTCATGTTAATAAAAATGGAAATGATTCTATGATAACATTTAAATGTTTATTTATACCTCATGATTTATATGAATACTTCGTCCCTCGTTATTATGCTTACGAAGGTACGTCCTTCGTAACCTTCGTCCGAAATTCTTTATATCCTGAAAGGATATAATGTTGTGGAGGACGAAGGACTTTAACACTTAACATTTTCTGTGTTGCCTTGTTCTTAACTCTTAGCATTTGAGAACAAGCCCCCAACAACAACTATGCTTACACTCTTAAGCAAAGTTGTTCTCCTTTGATAGGTCTATAAGTTTGATGTGGTGACCTAGGGCAAAAACTCTAGAATTTGAAAGATATAAGGGCTCAAAGTTGAAGCAATTACACTGAAATTCAGACTTCATCAAATGAGTCAAGTGTGGCTCTTTTGCACTTAAGTCCAAATCTCAAGTTTTGGATTGCAAACCCTCATGGTTGGGAACCATATAACTTAGGATACTTATTTAACATGGTTTTTTCACTTTAGTCCAAAAGTGGACTAATTTTGCACATAGGCCCCTAGGGTTTGGATTTAGGGTTTTCCAGGGTTTCAATTAGGGTTTCTGGTGTCCCAAGGGTATAAATGTGATTCAAATTCATTCTTGGGAGCATTTTATGACTATTCCACTAAAGCTTTTGGGTTTTCTCAATTTGGGTTATGTTTTACCCCTTTAAACCCTGTTTAGGGTTAAGTATCCTATTCCAGGGTCTTATTTGCAAAACACCAGAACAATACAACTTGTTTGAAATTTTTACCTAGTAAATGCACTCTAGGTGTGTCAAACATATGAAATGCTGATGTTCATGATGTTATTCTCAAATTTTAGTAATAGTAACACTAGAGTGTTACATCCTTCCCCCATAAAAGAATCTCGTCCCGAGATTAAAAGTCCTAGGGTAGGTAATGGAAAAGGAAATGCTTCACATTTTTATTTCCTTATTTTTGGTACAAGGCAGGGTGGGTTTGGGACTCACTCCTTTATTACAACAATGTTGTACTTTACAAATTACAAGAGGCTAAAAAGCCTGGGAAATTCTTATTTAAAAATGCTTGAGTTTCCCATGTAGCCTCATCTTCAGAATGTTGGTTCCACTGTATCTTGTAAAACTTGAGAGTTTTTCTCCGGGTAATCCTGTCCTTTTGATCCAAGACTCGAATAGGGTGCTATGAATATGTTAAGTCTGGCTCAAGGACAACATCTGTCACTTCGACGGTTCGATCTGGTACCCGAAGACACTTCTTCAATTGGGACACGTTGAACACATTATGTACAGCAGACAAAGTTTCAGGTAGTTGGAGTCGGTATGCCACTGGTCCACATTGCTCAAGTATAGGGAAAGGACCAATGTACCGGGGTGCAAGCTTCCCTTTAATCCCGAAACGCGATACACCCTTCATTGGTGAAACTTTCAAGTAGACATAATCTCCCACAAGAAAGTACATGGGTTGTCATCGCTGGTCTGCATAACTCTTTTGATGGGTTTGAGCTTTCTTCAAATTATGTATTATTCTTATAACTTTCTCTTCGGTTTCTTTTACCAGGTCAGGCCTGAAGAAGTACCTTTCACCTGGTTCAGACCAACTTAGCGGGGTACGACATCGTCGTCCATATAAAGCTTCAAAGGGTGCCATCTTGATACTTTCTTGGTAGCTATTATTATATGAGAACTCCGCTAACGGTAAACATTCATCCCATTTTTGTGAGAAGTCTAACACACATGCCCGCAGCATATCTTCCAATATCTGATTTATCCTCTTAGTCTGCCCACTGGTTTGAGGGTGATAGGCTGAGCTGTGGAGCAATTTAGTACCCAGGGATTTATGAAGTTCTTCCCAAAATTGGACACAAATTGCGATCCACGATCTGACACTATGTCTTTGGAATACCATGCAAACTGAGAATACGGGCAATGTATAATGCTGCATAAGTGGCCACTTTGTATTTTGCCCTGACGGGTAGGAAGTGGGCGATCTTTGTGAGTTGATCAACGATAACCCAGATAGAATTATACCCTTTGGCAGTCCTGGGCAATCCCACAATAAAGTCCATACTTATGTCTTCCCATTTCCATGTGGGTATTGGTAGCGACTGTAATGTACCGACACTTTCAAGTGTATGGCCTTGACACGTTTACAAGTGTCACATCTAGCCACATAGCGTGCAATTTCAATTTTCATCTTCGTCCACCAATAATGCTGTTTTAGATCTTGATACATCTTAGTGCTTCCGGGATGAATAGAATAGCGACTAAGATGTGCTTCATCTAAAATTTGCTGGCGGACCCCTTCATTTTTAGGCACCACTATGCGGTTGTTAAACCATACAACGCCTTGATCGTCTTCTCGAAAACAGTTGGCTTTTCCAATTCTTATCTTCTCACGTATATGTTTCATACCCCTATCATTTTTCTATGCATCAATTATCCTTTGCAAGATGACTGACTCCAGCTTCAAGTGATTTGAAGTCCCATGCTGAATCATGCCCAGGTTCAAATTCTCCATCTCCTAGCACAATGTAATGTCAGAAGTCCTCATAGTTAAACAATGGCAGGAAGCCTTGCGACTGAGTGCATCTGCCACCACATTGGCTTTACCTGGGTGGTAATGGATCTCCAATTCATAATCCTTGATTAGCTCGAGCCATCTTCTTTGTCTCATATTGAGTTCAGACTAGGTAAAGATGTATTTCAAACTCTTATGGTCTGTATAAATATGACAGACATTCCCTAGTAGATAATGGCGCCAGATCTTCAGGGCATAAACCACTGCAGCTAGCTCCAGATCATGAGTGGGGTAATGCTCCTCATGCCGGCGCAACTGACTTGAAGCATACACAATTACTCGGCCCTCTTGCATTAACACACAGCCGAGACCACTGCCTGATGTGTCACAATACACATCAAAGGGCTTACTGATATCCGGTTGAGCCAATACCGGAGCAGTGGTTAATAATGTCTTCAATTTCTCAAAAGCTTCATTACACTTTGAAGACCAATTGAATTTGGTATCATTCTTTAATAAACTTGTGATTGGCTTCACATGCTTGGAAAAATCTGGTATAAATCGGCGGTAATAACCAGCTAGTCCAAGGAAACTTCGGACTTGGTGAATAGTGGTTGGGGGTTTCCACTCCAAAATGTCCTTGACTTTGCTGGGATCCACCGCAATCCCCTTTGCAGATAACACATGTCCCAGAAATTGAATTTCTTCCAGCCAAAACACGCATTTACTGAACTTGGCATATAATTGATGTTCTCTCAAGCGCGTTTATACGACCCGTAAATGTTGAGCATGCTCCTCTTCATTCTTTGAATATATCAAAATATCATCTATGAAGACCACCACAAATTTGTCCAACTCGGGCATGAATACCGAGTTCATCAGATAAGTGAAGTGGGCAGGAGCATTCGTCAGTCCGAAAGACATTACCAGGTATTCAAATAATCCGTACCACGTAGTGAATGCGGTTTTTGGTATATCCTCGGGCCGAATACGGATCTGATGATAGCTCGATCTGAGATCAATCTTGGAGAATACCTCACTCCAGTCAGTTGATCAAATAGAATGTGCAATCCGCGGAAGAGGGTACTTGTTCTTGATAGTGACCTCATTCAGGGGTCGATAATCCACACACATCCGTAAAGTTGATCCTTCTTCTTGACGAATATAGCTGGACAACCCCATGGTGACAAGCTTGGCCGGATGAATCCTTTCGCTAGTAGATCTTGTAACTGAATCTTCAGTTCTGCCAGCTTATTTGGAGGCATGCGGTACGATCTTCTAGAAATGGGAGCCATACCGGGCTTCAATTCAATTACAAACTCTACATCTCTCTCGGGTGGCAATCCAGGCAAATCCTCTGGAAAGACATCTGGGAACTCGCATACTACCGGAATATCCTTGACCTCCGGGTATAATGGCTTCATAAACTCTGCCAGTAGTTTTGGTTGGAATGGGGATAGATAAGAGAATTTCTTCTTGATTATGACTCAACCTGATGGTTCTCTGATCAGTGTTGAGGGTCGCTTTATGTTTGGCCAACAATTCATACCCAAAATCACATCTACATCCTGGCCTTTCAGAACAATCATATTAGTAGGAAAGTCCCGTCCGACCAAAGTTACGGGCACTTGGAAAGCCACTTCCCTAGTAAAGATTTGTCCCCCCGGTGACTGAATTTTAAACCCTTCTTTTGATTCATGGTATGAAATGCAATGTTGCTCCACAATTTCTTGCTGATGAATGTATGCGAAGCACTAGAATCAAAGAGAATAATTGCGGGATGATTGGCCACAAGGAACGTACCCATCATTACCGGTTCACCGTCCGGTGTGGTGGCCACTTGCGTATAATATATGCGTCCCGTCTTCTTTGTATTTTTTGCCCATAGTATTTCCCTGGCTTGAGATGAATTCCTAGATCCTTGTGGATTGTTTGACTTGTTCTGCTTCAGATAAGGGCAATCCTTGATAAAGTGCCCAGACTTTCCGCAATTGAAGCATCCTGTCGATGAACTGGGAAGGGCAGGGAAATCGAGTGCCAGGGGCACCCGGCTGACTTGTTGCAGTGGGGGCAGCATTGGGACAGATGAATACTGGCTGTTTAAATGGGAAGGAGGACGGACGTGCTGAAGAATGACCCTAATTAAAAGGCCGGATGACTAACCGTTGCCTTTTCTCGGGGCCCTGCGTAGGCCTGTTACCTCCATTCCCCTTGGACTTGCCAGAAACTTGCATATTTAGATTCGACTGCCAGTGCTGTGCTGACAGCCCTTCCGTATGTGAGGTCAATGCAAGTAGCCATTTTCCTTTGCATCCTCTCATTCAGTCCTCGCATGAAACAATTTTTCTTTTTTGGTGTCAGTGTTGACTTGATCAATCGCATACTGCGACAAATGATTAAACTTATTGAGATACTGGGTAACCGTATCTCCGCCTTGCTTTAACTTCATGAACTCTTCCTGTTTCATGTGGAGTACTCCTTCCGGTATGTAATGTTCACGGAAGGCCAGCTTGAATTCTTCCCATGTGATCTGATGATTGGCCGGCTGAACGGCCACAAAGTTCCCCCACCAAGTGCTGGCAGGGGCCACGCAATTGTTGGGCTGCAAATAGGGGCTTCTGGGTTTCAAAACACCGAAGAAGTCCAAACTTCTGCTCGATGACACGGATCCATTCGTCCGCCTCTAAAGGGTCTTCTGCCTTGACGAATAATGGTGGACACATTTCAGAGAAGTCCAAGTAAGATGTCTCCACGGGGGCCCTTGCGGATAGCCCCGCCCGCCTTGTTGTTGGAATTGTTGACCCGCCATCTCCCGTAGGAAGCGGGTATTATCTGCGGTAGCATTTACCAAGGCAGCGATGGCCTCGACAAGCGTGGGAGGAACAGGAGGTGGATTCGGAGTGGACTCCCTTCCACTAGAGGTGCCAGCTGCATCCTGTGATCGGGTCTTGGACGGCATCTGAGGCAACAAACATTTGAAAACAATATAATATGCCAAAGAAAACCATCCATTTTACATTACTAAAAAGAGTAATGTTACAGACTCGAATTTTTACAATAGGAGTACAGTACCCATTATACAATACACTACCATTTCTACAACTATACTATTCCTACTTCCTATCACTCTTGGTAGCCTCACTGTCGGGCATAGGAGACCATTCGTCGACCAACTTGATGGAGGGAGGGGGCCTGAAAAGGTTCAATTCGCCACCAAAAACTTCTCCCGCTGCATGAGAAGGTCCGGCTTCTGTCCCGACAGGATTTGCAGGTACGCTGGGGTGCAATTGCGAATACAGTACATGAACTTCTTCATGTAGGGTATTGCAATATGCCTGCAGATTATCAATAGCTGAGCTAAGTTCTTCGACTCGGGCTCGAGCTTTTGCCTCCTTAGCCCAGGCAAGCGAACGAGACTGAACCGCCCAGTCGAGCGCTAAATCTCGATCAGCAAGCTGATCTTGCAGGCGGCGGATGTGGCTTCTCAATTCATTTATTCTGTCGCCATCCACGACCCATATGTTAGTCCTGCGTTGAAGTTCCACTTGAAGCTGATTTACTTGGGCTTCAAGATCCCCGATCGGATTCATTACTCCCACTACTGCTATCCTCATGTCTGGGAGCGAGTTGATGACGGGGTACACCAATTGGGCCAGTTGACTTGCGCGCGATTTTCCTTGTGCGCGGGCGGCATTTCTCTAAGGGAGAAATTTTATTAGTATATTTCTTAGCATGATGCATGTGTAATTACAGAATCAACCTTAGTTGATTCACACCTTCTATACATTGCACTCTTCCTATCTGGTCTTTAAGATAAACTCTTCAGAATTACTTAGATAAGAAAGAAGAAATTTTCTAGATAAGTCGGTTAGAAAAATTCTTTTGAAGATGCCTCATAATATCTGCAGAGAAGGGCTTCGCTCCGATACCAGCTGTGATAGAACCTCCCAAGTCATTAGGCCCACCTACAGTTGTCCTTGTCCAACGGACCTCAGACAACCCTGTAGGTGCCCCCTGAATGACTTGACAAGTTCGGTATTGTTTTCTTACCTTTCCCAAGAGCGTTTCACCCGTCACGCAGACATTATAGAACATCGGAGATATAGAAATGCGGAAAGCGATTACATAAACTTACATTTATTTGAAAGTAAGATAAAATTGGTTATTACAATCCAACATATAAACACGAGTGCAGAGTACTTATTATTACAGTACCAAGGGAGGCAAAAACTCCTCCGATAAGTTCTTACATAAAAGTTTTTATGGAGGGCTAGGTCCTCCCGCAGCTTCATTCTTGCTTTTCTTCATTTGACACCACCTTGGTACAAAAACAACAAAAGTTTGTTGCTTCCTCACCTAAAACATTAGGGAATAAACCCTGAGTATGGAATTACTCAGCAAGTCTTACCCGACTAAAGAAAAGACTCTCAACGGTATGCTGGTTATAAGGGAGTTAAGGTAAGGTTTCTCAATGATCAAAGACTCTATTGTAGAAATGCTTACTAAAAGTGGATCCTTAAAAATCCAGTTTTATTTCCAGGTTAGGTAAAATTACCTGCATCTAGAGTTCTTTCTACCCTAGTTCAACACTTGTCCTGCACTAGCCAATTTCTTAACAAACCTTTCATCTTTACTGGAGTTCTACATATAGGGCAGTGACCAAGTCTTCATGACCGCGAAGGTACGTGCGATCCGAATCGATTATACTCAGCTGAGGATCTCCAATCACATGACATATGTAGCACTTAATCCTTGCATATGTCAACCTGCCACTGGGGTTCTTAAGACTAGATCAGGTTCACCGCGAACCGAGAGCACAGATACACCACCGTCTAGCCTCTTGCCATGGAGGGCACACGCTACTCTCGCCACCCGCTCCACGCCTATTCCGTGTTATCTTATTCTGGCCTTAGTCTACCCAAGGCAAGGCTGTACCCATGATGAGGCATGTGACCAGTTAAAGGGTCCTCTGTCAGCAAGCCTACATCGACACGGTCCTTAATCGACTCAGACGGAGACACTACACCGAGACTCTCTTCTCGTGCAAGTCACCCGCCCGGTCTCAGCTTAATCATTTAAAAACCCAAAGCTTGGTACCTGGCAGAGGTACATCTTTTCCGATGTTGAACCCATCACGGCCATGATGGATCCACCATCAAGTTTTATTTTCAAAAACATCCTTCCCACTTTGCCAATCATCTTTTGTAAGACAAAACCTTTTGTTTTACTAGAGCAATACTAAGCATAGTAAAACCTTTTGTAAAAATAGGGTTTCAAGGAAGGTAATCAAGTTCAAGGAAGGAAATGCAGGAATTGTTTAAGCATTCAACTCCTATTACCTAATGCATCAATCAAGTGAGAAAGATCTTTAAAAAACATCAAGGAAGGTGGCAAATGCACCGGGGCTTGCCTTCGTTGATAGGTGAGTCAGGCACGGACCCGCAGATGTCCAAGTAAAAACAATTTCCTGCCTGAGGTTCCGAAGGTGGTGGTGTCTTCTCTTCTGTTACTTCAACTTCTTCTTCATTTTCTAAAGATAACCATATATATGTATATAAGAATGTATGCCATGAAATGCTCATGAGAGTGCAAGGATAATAAGAATTTATTATCTAAAGTTTTTGAATACAATTTTCCTTCACGGTTCTCCGAGAAACTAGGTTTTCCGGAGTCAGTAAAGGAATTCAAAGGGCAGGGGGTAGGGTTTTGGGTTCTAGTTATCAAACAAGGCCCAGATTAAACCAAACTCTACCAAGGCTTCTTAATAATGTGTAGAGCTCATATAAAAGTTTGGGGATTTTTGGACTTAGTATCTATTTTCTAAAAATCCAGAACTAATGTTTTAAGTTATTTTAAATACTCCAAAATTCCTTTTTTAATCTAAAAATCATGAAACTATTTTTATTAAATACTATGGAAAATAAAGAATCTAGGAAAATTGGTTTGACATTTTTAGGATTTTTCTACCATTTTCTAGAATTTATTTGGCTCTGGAAGAAAAAGAAAAACTTGCAACAGTTTTGGACCCAATCTAATCCAGGACGGCCCAGTAACAGCAGAAACGTGCGCGCACCCACGCCCGCGGTGAAGATTTTGCATAAAGGCCCTTGCCTTTCTGAACAACTGGAAATGGGTTTCTTTACTGTTTCCCAGGTCGCTGACAACTCACAAAAAGACCCTCAAGTTTCTAATTCTTCGCAGGACGGGATCCCCGACGGCAAACAGTGCTCGGTCGATCTTCGATGAGCCTGTTCCAGCCGGATACTGCCATGGCAGGAGCTCCTGAGCGATAGAGATCGAATTAGACTCCTACCGAACACTTCCCCTCTATCAATTTCATCAAGGGGGCATTGAATCGATCAGTCCACGGTGACCGGGCGGATGGTTCTAGGGACGAACGCGTTCCGACCAAATGACGGAGAGGATGACCAAATTGCGGCTGGGAAAGGTTCTCGGGTTCACCAGGGTCTACGTACACACTTTGGTTTGGGCAGAATAAGAACCGAAGAGCGGGTCGACGGTGAGGGTGTCACGGCAGCGTTCCATAGAGCAGGCGCGTGTTCCGGTGGAAGGCTTCGGCCGAACTTCAATTGGCCGGTTTCCGAGAGCAATAAGAGACCATAATCGTGCTAAAACAAGGAGTAATTGGGGGAATTACTAACCCGAGGGTGCTGAACACGGTAGAGTTCCTTGCGGCGGAGCAAGAACAGGGAGAAGGGAGTTTACAAATTGTGGGAGTTCTCTAGTAAGAGCGAGTTAATTACTCGAGTACTCGTGCATGCGATGCCGTGCAGAAGCAGTGCCCGGACTCCATTTA
Source organism: Zea luxurians (assembly GCA_029449295.1). Classification (NCBI taxonomy): domain Eukaryota; kingdom Viridiplantae; phylum Streptophyta; class Magnoliopsida; order Poales; family Poaceae; genus Zea; species Zea luxurians. The sequence goes on from JAOPSE010002448.1 coordinate 12,690, forward strand.
TAGGCTACCTGCCGAAACCGGATGAGGATCGCGGATTTCTTGATCGCGCTGGCGAGCATACCGCGCGGCAGAGCCACGGCGAAAGTACGGTGGCCGCCGATTAACCGGAGAACGCCACCTCAGTGAATCACCGCCACGTCGCCGAGAACCTTTACCGCGGCCGCCGATGACCATCCCGATCCGCGGTGGTATTCTTATCGCCGGTGAGGCCATTTCTGTAATTTCAATGAACAGTGCCCAGATTCAGTAAAACTGCGTCTGACAACCCAAATTTGACTCTGATTTACTCCTGATTTCATGTAACAATCGGTTCATCTTCCTATATCAAAGTTGTAGCTTAATAAGCCAGCTACGACTTTGCTATATTGTGCATCCACAAAAAATCACAGAATCATGATTAGAATTGGGCGCTGAGTTTATGCAATCCTACTGTTTGACTGAATTCAGATCATAAGTAGTCTGACAGCATGACTTTGGGCTTAATTATCTCCAATTTCTTCTCAACAACTATGCTTACACTCTTAAGAAAAGTTGTTCTCCTTTGATAGGTCTATAAGTTTGATGTGGTGACCTAGGGCAAGAACTCTAGAATTTGAAAGATATAAGGGCTCAAAGTTGAAGCAATTACACTGAAATTCAGACTTCATCAAATGAGTCAAGTGTGGCTATTTTGCACTTAAGTCCAAATCTCAAGTTTTGGATTGCAAACCCTCATGGTTGGGAACCATATAACTTAGGATACTTATTTAACATGGTTTTTGCACTTTAGTCCAAAAGTGGACTAATTTTGCACATAGGCCCCTAGGGTTTGGATTTAGGGCTTTCCAGGGTTTCAATTAGGGTTTCTGGTGTCCCAAGGGTATAAATGTGATTCAAATTCATTCTTGGGAGCATTTTATGACTATTCCACTAAAGCTTTTGGGTTTTCTCAATTTGGGTTATGTTTTACCCCTTTAAACCCTGTTTAGGGTTAAGTATCCTATTCCAGGGTCTTATTTGCAAAACACCAGAACAATACAACTTGTTTGAAATTTTTACCTAGTAAATGCACTCTAGGTGTGTCAAACATATGAAATGCTGATGTTCATGATGTTATGCTCAAATTTTAGTAGTAGTAACACCAGAGTGTTATAGTATCTCAGAGGGAAACACATCCATATACTCTTGCAAAGGTTAGCAATAGCCGGTGACAAAGCAATAGACGTATCATCAATGGAATAGAAAACATTTTTGCACACTAAGGCATAGCAAAGACCAATAGAGGCATGTAACTCATCAAGATCAGATTTAGTGGCTAGCAAAGTAAGAGTTTTTAACTTAATAGGTTGCTGATTTTCAGAGTTCAAAACACCTTTTTGCTTAGCATTAGTCTTTTTCTCATGTTCAAAGTGGACCATTTCAGTGGGAGTCATAGGAAGCAACACAATTTTCTTTCCCTTATGCATGAAAGTATATTGATTAGATCTACCATGGTGAATAGCATCAGTATCAAACTGCCAAGGACGTCCCAGTAAAAGAGAGCAAGCATCCATACTCAACACATCAAAATCAGCAAAGTCATGGTAAGAGCCAATAGAAAAATGCACCCTTTATGTTTTTGTTACCTTAAACTTACCATTGTTGTTAAACCATTGAATGTGATAAGGGTGGGGATGCTGTCGTGTGGTCAAGCCAAGGTTCTTGACCACCTCAACGTTCACCAAGTTGTTGCAGCTACCACCGTCAATGATGGTATGTACACGGCAGTCCTTGATGATGAGGAACATGTTGAAGAGGTTGTGGCGTTGCCTGGTTTTGTCGTCACTAGCCGTGGCACTCAAAGCTCGTTGCACAATCAAGGCCTTATAGGTCTCGGTCGCTGTTGTACCAAGAACCTCTTCATCACCATCTTAAGTCTCTGCAATGTTAGCTCCAACAGTATCTTCATCTTCAACATCAGAAGCACTAACATATCCACCATCACCAGTAGCAATGTATGCCCGTTTGCTGGGGAAATCTTGCTGAATATGGCCAAGTCCCTGGCATCGGTGGCACTTAATGTCGGAGGAGCGGCCTGTGGAAGAGGTGGTCGTAGCAGGTTTTGCTGCAACACCCGAAGGCACCAAGGACTTGCTATTGTCGTGTCCCTATGATGCCGAAGGTGCGGTGCTGCGTGTGCCGCTGGTGGCGGAAGATGTGGACGTCCGTACGCCCGAAGAGGATCACGCCTTGGCTGGCGCCGGTGGTTGGTGTGGCACGAAAGTGCTGCTCCTCAGCTGTTGATGATCCTGCAATTCTTTTTATGCCAACATAGAAAGATGGAACAAGCGTTGTATAGAATGATATTCTTTATAATCAACAATATCCTGAATCTCCCGCCTCAATACCCCATAAAACCTAACCATTTGATCCTCCGGATCCTCAACTACCCCACATTGTAGCATACCTTTCTGAAGCTCTTGGTAGTATTCCTGTACTGACATGTCTCCCTGATCTAAGCATTGCAATTTTTTTCGAAGATCACGTCTATAAGAAGGGGGAACAAAGCGAGCTCGCATCTCCTCTTTTAACACATTCCATGTTTGTGGTGCAACACGTGTGTTAACAAGTTCATTCCACCAAATGATAGCAAAATCTCTAAATTCACTAGTGGCTTGTCTAACCCTATGCTGCTCAGGAACAAGATGGGAATTAAATTTTTGTTCTACCGTCATCTCCCAGTCTAAGTAAGCTTCAGCATCATAAGAACCCATGAACGGTGGAATAGAGAACTTAATCTTAGCAAATGGATCATGGTCTGGTTCAGGATTATGATGACAACGTCTACCATTACCTCCCATACCTTGTCGATTACGTGCGAGGCGTTGTTGCAGCGGTGCATAAACATCGTCGTCGTAGTCAACAGGAGAGTGAGTTGGGGCTGAAGTTGGTGGTGGGGGACGAGCCTCCAGTACGTCCATGTGTGTAACAAGTTCAGCAACTCATCGATCAAGCTGCTCATAGGATGTCGCCGTAGAGTCCTAGTATTTTTTAAAAGCTTCAGTCATCGCGCGCATCATCTCCTTCAATTCCAGCTGAGAGACACACTCATCGTCGTTAAGCTTAGGCCCCTTGTCCTTGTCCATTTGATTCTTTGGTCCTGTCATTGTTAGCACAAAACAGAGACAAAAAGGCAACAAACAATGTGAACCCTACAACTATCTCTCAGGGTGGTGGTGGTGGTGGAATACAAATTATGAAGCATCTTACCCCGCTCTTACAACGTTCTTACCAGCATTGTGGTGGCAAACGGTGACCGGTGTGACTGTCCAACGAGCGTGGGTGTGATTGCAAAGGAGTACCTGTTCTGCTCGAGAGAAAGCTAGAGTTCTGGGAAGGCTGACTAAATATATATATGTGGCACACAAGTCAGTAACAGATAGCAATGCTGAATAAGTGTTTCAAGTACTCGTCCTAGTTGCTGGCCTTGAAAATGTAATAGAACAGTTGGACCAAGGCACAAGAAAGGAGGTACAAGTATATGGGTGCAGCAAGAAAACAGGCTTGGGGCAAAATAATCACAGAGGTGCACAGAACACTGGCGTTTCTGGTTATGTGCTACCCTTCTTTTTTTGCGATTTTTTTCATATATTTTTTATATTTTTCTATTTTGTAGCAGCACATAAGAAGATAACACACCAAGTTTTAGATTTTGTTGTGCAATGACGCGTCCTCTGGAATTTTTGCAAGTTTGCCCTAAAATCGGAATAAATGTTTGGAAAATGAGAAGTCCTATTTCCAAGCCGAATTTGGGAATTTTAAAAACAGCGAATCCGGCAAAGCCGGAAGGAATCGGATGCAAAATTTAATTCTATGCGATTTGAAAAAAATGGGCCCGATTCGAGTTCCGAGGTGAAAGTTATGGCCGTTTTAAGTTTGGACTCCGAATCTAGGTTTCTGGTGAGGTGTTGGAAGGGTGGGGGTTCGGTTTTTTTCTGGATAGGGTCAGTTTTAGAGATAGGATCTATTTTGTGGATAGGGTCGGTTGTAGAGATAGGATCTATTTTGTGGATAGGATCGGTTTTAGAGATAAGTTTTGTTTTATGGATATGGTCGGTTTAGATACATGATCTGTTTTATGGATAGGGTTGGTTTTATAGATTGGATCTGTCTTGTGAATAGGGTCGGTTTTAGAGATAGGATCTGTTTTGTAGATATGGTCGGTTTTGTAGGATGGAAGCGGATGGACACAATCAAACTGAACCAAAACAAATCTAAACCAGCAACCAAACTCAACCTAGAACACGAACTCAGAATTGCGGACTCTAAAACTGAATTGTGCAAAGGCTAAGGCGATGGTTTTAGGTCGCAATAAACTGATCATAATTATTTTTTGGCTTTTTGTGGACTATGGGACGAAACAAAACTAATCTAAAGGTAGGATTATACCTCACGGGTAACCTAGAAATCTGATACCAATTGATAGAAGACACGGCCCGATCTTCCGTGAGATACGATAACTTGATTGAGTGGAGATCTCGACGTTGATGATCCAAGGTCCGAGCGAACGGTTCCTCGCAATCACTACACCACGGCTCCGTTGGTTATCACCCATGACACACGAATGACCTCGCCACGAAGGCTTATCCCTGCAAGCGCAATCAAGAACACAAGCAAGAACAGGAAAGAAACACAACCAAAATTGTATTGATTACGGGATGGGGTCTCACAAACCGATGACGGCGACACTGTTTGATGACAGAATTGATCTAAGAAAAACCAAAAACCTAATGTGGCGGCGGCTGCTGAATAAATAGAGTATTAGGGCATGCATGACCCCTGGACTCGCCCCTAATGGACTTCGACGCGATACACGGCCCAACGGCCCAACAGACGGTGTCGCAGCACCAAAACAGAATCTAAACGCTGAATTGTTTCAACGATTCCCGTTGACTCCGGATGAATTTTAAGGTGGAACCAGTTGAGTTGGTTAGAAAATCTCCTTATCTTTCCAACCATATCAAGTCCGTTGCAATTGAAGTCCGGATGCATCCTGGGCGTCCATTTTAGTGCAGACTGGTCCTGGAACCTGAGATGGAGTCGTAGCCGAGTCGGACTTGATCTCCTTCCTGTTGTGTCCGCCCTTGCTGCATCTCCTCAACACCTTGGCCTTTCCCAAGTCCTTGCTGGTCCTCTCCAAGGTACCTAATCATCAAAACATCCATGACCCCAAGCGTAAGCTCTGAAACACAATTGACTAGGGTAGAACGTACCTGGAGATTTAGCTATCGTGCACGAGATCGTGTTATCGGTCCATTCATTGTATGTATAGAAGTGATGTCCTTATCACTTCACATGAGCTCTCACCTTTGGCGAGTTCATGCACATTATTCCCCACAACTTGTTGAGCGATGAACGTATGTGAGCTCACCCTTGCTGTCTCACCCCCCATAGGTCAAGAACAGGTACCGCAGGATGAGGCACATGGCGGATGCTGTGATGAGTTCGTGAGAGGTCTAGGCCATCGTCTCCGAGTCAATTTTGGGTTGTTGGATCATTGACTTCATATGATGTAATTATTTAATTATTTTGTACAGAACTCCTATTATATAGTAAAGATGTGACATTCGTTTCTGTACCATGATTCATCATATGTGTAAGACTTGGTCCTAACACACTTGGTGATTTTATGTCCACGCCCGGGTCTTGGTGCCCCTGAAACCCGGGTGTGACAAAATACCTTTTAATAAAGATTAAACATCATGAATTATCTTCTTAAAGTGAATAGGTATCAAATGATTGATTAATTGAATTATATTTTTATTAGGTCATACATTCAGAGAGTAATTTTGTTTAAAAAGAATGTTTATGTGTGTGCATCACTAATTGGAAGCATATACTTAAATAAAGAAAATTATAAATAAAACATCTAAAATAGATATGATTTGATTCTCATGCTGGTATCCTTTTGATTGTGCATTATAATTAAGTTTAGAATTTAAACTTTATTTGAAGTCCATTTGAAATTGGAAATATATATACAAAATAAAATAAGAAATTAAAAAAATAAAGAAAAGATGCATACATGCGCGCCTTGTGTCGAATCCGCCCAGTCGTGGCCCAACTCTGGGCATCCGCACGACCCACTTCTCCCCCTGACCCTGCTCTCTTGTCACCGACGCATGGGCCACGGGCTTCAGCCCCTCATCCCTTTGACTCATGCATGCACGGACTCGCGACTTGAGCATCTGGCGCCACTGACGGGTGGGGCCCGGTTGGACAGTCACTCTCACGTGCCTGTGTTACACTGACGTGTGGGGCCTCATAGCCAGACCGTTCTTCCCCGCCGTAACAACCGGCGCTGACTGCACGAGATCCTCGCCGCTGTGTTCGCCAGGTCTGCTCACCGGCCGCCTCGATGACGCACCCTCGCCCCTATTTAACTAGCCGAGACCTCGCGACCCCTTCGTCCACACCAACTCGAAGCCCCACGTCGTAGTAGGATCAGAGAATGGCAGAGGGAGATCGGGCAGGTTGCTACGATGGCGTCGTCGTGGGCCAACTTTGCCTTACCGGCCACTTAGCCTTGGTGGGTGCCCGTGCATCGTCGCCGGGGGACCTTTGAAGCTTACACATGGTTCGCCAGCGATCGGGGTCGTCTCATGTTGTCGAAATTCATCATCGGTGTAGTGGCGCCGTCGTGGGCCAACTTCGCCTTACCGGCCACTTAGCCTTGGTGGGTGCCCGTGCGTTGTTGCCGGGGGACCTTGGAAGCTTACACATGGTTCGCCAGCGATCGGGGTCGTCTCATGTAGTCGAAATTCATCGTCGGTGTAGTGGCACCGCCGTGGGCCGCACTGCTTCATGGCTGTGGCTCGTCTCAACACCATCTCAGGTGAGAAGCTAACCCCCATCATCACCGTGTCTTCAACATCGTGTAGAGCTATCGGACTGGTGATTTCGTGGCCGGTTTGTAGTTTGGGTATTGCCTGACGAGCTCGCCGGTGTGGTTGGGGCGCCGCCGCACCTTGGTAGCGTGGGGGAAGATAACTGTGGGTTCGTTGGATCCCGTTTGAACGGCGAGGATAAACGCTGGTGTGGGTATTTCTCAAGCCATCGATTCGAGATCTAATGGATGAGGATTCACACCATTATTTAAATAGTGGGGTTATGATCTGGACCATCGGTTTCAGATTGAACGGCTAAGATTAGAAGCCGATACCCCCTTCGGCTTTTTATAATCGAGGCCATACGTTCCTGATCGGGTGGACGGTACTGTGCCGGGCTATATTAAATCGTGATCGTCGATCTGTTGATGGGTGGCCGTGATTGAGTACCGTTGCATCATAAAGGTGACTTAATCATGACCGTTCGGTTTGATTGGGTGGCCAGGAATTGAGATTACCCCTTAAGCCATGGATTTTTACAAAAGAGCCCTTGTGGTTATGTATAAATAACCCAGCAGTCCATGACAGGTTAAAGTATGTTTAAAGCAGGTCCTGTTTTCTAACACGTTAGCCCCTGATATTTTAACTATTAGTGGCCGCCACCCCTAGCCGTGACAAAACAGGGAAAATGAATTATAAAATGTCTTGAACGTGATTTATAATGTAATAACAATTCTAGAAAACTTTGTAAATCCATAACTTAGTTGTTTCAACTCCAAATCAACCCATTCCAGTTGCATTAGCTACATAATATTATAACCTACACTTTTGTAACATTATTTTATCATGTAACATGTTTTCAAAATTAATGAAGTACTTGATTAACTTCTCTAATTACAGTGAAAACAATATTTTTATCTAGTATATGGCTATAATTTAACTAAGACATGATGTCTAACTAATTTATAACTTAGAATGAGGTCCAATTAAGTTATGTATTTGTAATATCTTTATCACATGAATTATAGTCAACAAAGAACATAGTTTTATTATTTAAATCACCTAAATCTTTGGAAAATCATAACTTTCTAATTGTAACCCCAATTTTAACCGCTCGAACCCACGATCTCGTAGCAGCGCGTAGAATATCCTTACACTGTTTGTTCTCATGTTTAGTGTACTGTTATTTTTATGTACTTCTTGTCTATTTGTATGTATTGCTATGAGTAGCGGTGAGGTCACGAGAATCTGAAGACCAACTTGGTACCTAGGAATCTCGAGTCTAAGGCAAGTTGTGCCCTTGATCACACATTTTTACTTAATAATGTTCGTTGTTAATCATTGTGACATGCTCATGTTAATTTAATGGGACCTAATAGGTTTTCCTAGCATTGTTTTTCCCCCACCTTGCAAACAGATGAATTATTAGGTAGATTTGCTATTGCTCTACCTGGTTTTGGGAAACTAGTGTTTTATTATGATCATGTTCCAATTATGTTATTGTTTAATCATTGTTCATGATAAGATCATATTGTTAATTGGAACATGGAGAACCACCTGGGAAAATAGTGCTACCACAAGGGTGGTATGGGACGACCTTGACTGAATAATTAGGAAAGCTAGTGGAGGACTACCTTACCCAAAAGGGGCAAGGGCAATAGGGGGGTGGTCGGTATAGAGAAGGTTCTCGAGTTGATTTTGCTGCGATGGCTTTTTAGACGGGGGATTGCTATGTTGCGCTTCCTAGAAACTGTAGCGGGTTTTTTGAAGCTAGTGGAACTTTGTAAAGGCCTCATAGTGGTACCTTGCCTCGCTTCCTTGGTAGAGGTGTATGGGGTTTGATCAACCCCGTGGCAAATGGGTAACATGATTTGTGGGTAAAGATGTCAACCTCTATAGAGTATAAAACTGGTATATCAGCCATGCTCACGGTCATGAGCAGCTCGAACACTCAATGATTGACTTTTGGAATTAAACTCAATTTGTCATTTGCATTGCATTGTGGGTGTTGTTATTAATCTTGATCTCTTATTTAATTGGGTTGGTATCTACTTATACCTAGTAACTGCTAATAAAATTTTGACCAACTTTAAAAGCAATGCTCAGCTTCAACCATCCTTTGGTAAGCCTTACACTTCACAGTGAGCTCCCACCTTTGGTGAGTTCATGCACATTATTGCCCACAACTTGTTGAGCGATGAACGTACATGAGCTCACCCTTGTTGTACTCACATCCCCCTAGGTCAAGGACAGGTACCACAGGATGAGGCATGTGGAGGATGATGTGATGAGTTCGTGAGTGGTCTAGGTCGTCGTCTCCCAGCCAACTTTGGGTTGCTAGATCGTTGTCTTCATATGATGTAATAATTTAACTATTTTGTACAGAACTCCGTTATATATTAAGATGTGACATTCGTTTCTGTACCATGAGACATCATATGTGTGAGACTTGGTCCCAGCACACTTGGTGATTATTTGGCGCTCGGGTTTTGGTGCCCCTAGAATCCAAGTGTGACAAGCCCTCACTATGGATATATCATGAAAATATTTTCCCTTCATCGCTTCAATCTGCCCTTGCTTAATAGTGGATTTTCCGAAAACAACATGACTTGGCTTCCATGATCGATCTTCGGCATCTTCGTTCTCACTCTCGAGATCAAAACTCTCCCTATCGCTGGAGTCTCCAGACAGCCCAGCTAACATTTCATCAGTGATTTTCTCAACGTAGGTCCTTTCCATGGCTTCATAGAAACCAGCAAGCGCGGGGTCCACGCTTTTCTTATGTTCGGCCATTTCAGTGATGATTACAACAGAAAGCCGATGCTTAAAAAACAATTGCGGTCACAGAGGAAGAAAGCTAAAACGACAAGCACATCACAAAGCTAGATAGCACGAAAAATATTCTCAGCACAAGCCCTTGTATATATACACAAAGCACCACTGAGCGGTGTGGCCCATAATGTAGAATGTTTCGCTATTCTAGCGAAGGGAAGGTGTTTTTTTTGGACCTTCGGCTAAAGGCCTTCATTCATTTCACAGTCTGAATTTGTTACAAAGAAACAAATTAATACTGCTAGAGGCTACTATTGGGGGCCTTCCTCTTCCGAATGTCCTCAAAAACACGACTAACCATTTGCTTTCAGCGTACTACTGAATATTACAGGAGCTTCATCAATCAGAAAAGCTTCAGAACAACACAAGAGGAGCGAAGCAAACTTCATTTGACAAGCTTCATCATGGTGAAATGGGTAGACAACGTGGCTTCGACATAACGAAAGGGAAGCACAAGAAAGCATGCTTCATCAAGCAGGCTTCGTCACGACGAAGCAATGAGACAATGCAAGGAGAAGGTGTCCCAAGTTATTAAATACAAATGGCGATGTTACCCTTATGATATTTTGTAAACTCTGTATGCAATCATTGAGGGCATAAATGTAATAGCGTATGAACCATTGCGGTTGCCTATAAATAAGTGAACAGTACCCCCGTACTGTTCATGCTGGCTGTCACGTCAACACCTTCAATCAAGCCGAAAGTATCAATGCAATATAAATTATGTTAATGTTCATGTATATATATTATGAAATAGATATATGAATGAATGGATAACATATGTTATCTCTATGGACTCTTATTCACATAAATGATGAAGGTGTGTCCTTCATGACCTTCATCTGAAGATCATTATATCCGGAAGGAGATAATGCTTCGGAGGACAAAGGTCCTTAATCTTTAACAATTGTGTTGCTTTTTTCTTAATTGACAGCATTTGAGAACAAGTGACCTACATGGATCGGGGTCTCAACTCCTCAAGCCATAAAAGAGCCGACCGTCGTGACCCACCCTCATCAGCCGGTGCCCACATCCATCGCGACACCGGATTCTGCCATTACCGCAAGCTCAGAGGTATCAGGCCGCCATCATCGCTCCATGATCACACTGTAGCTCGGACCCGAGCAAGAGGACAGGAGGGTTCGCCAGCCGTCGCGGATGCCGCTCGTAGCATCACTGGGTGAATAAAGCCTGAGTCTACAAACAATTTCTCACCAGAGTTGTCTCCGTCCGCTGGTCTGCTCGATGCCGTGGTTGGGCCCCTGTACTTCATCTCATCAATGAGGAACCCTTTCCTTGCGATCGTCTTGCCCTCCAAAATGCGTAGCTCGGTCCAATTTGGTGTTTGACACTCGGGTGGGGTCGATCGGGCGTCTCGCCGGTGTGCTCCGCCGGGTGAGCAGGGCGGCGCCGCCATGATCGGGCATCGGTAGAAAGGGTGTGATTCTGGCCGTCGGATTGCATCTAGGCCTCTGGTTGGTTTTAGTGATTAATGACAATGTAATATTATATGTGACTAACATGTGTTTTGCAGAGACAATGGTAAGTTAGGTCGCATTACAGGAAGTTGTACTACAACAGTGAAAACAATCCCCGAGATGAGAACTTGAAGCGACGGCTGAAACGATGAATCAAAAGATGAAGGTCTTCGTATTTCGAGTGTCAAGGAGTTGCGGACACTCGGTATAGAGTTAGGTCTTCTATTTTGTTTTAGCCATACTATAAAGAGGGGTTGTCGATGAGTAGTTTGACCAAGAGAGTTCTAGTGTAGTGTTGGTGCATATTCACACTCGCATCTAGTGCTAGGTGTCACTCTATAACACACTCATGAGTTAGAACGAAAACAGATTCGAAAAACAGATGGAAATAATAATTAGGGTTTCTGTCTTAGGGGCACCGGACTGTCTGGTGTGCACTGGACTGTCCGGTGCGCCCTCTGTCAGTGGGGCCAGTCTGGCCCGGGGAAGAGCTTCTCCCCCGCAGAAACCTGAGAGCAACGAGTTCAGAATTGGATTTTTAGCTGGCACACCAGAGTGTCTGGTGTGCACCGGACAATGACCGTTCACTGTTCGGTGTGCCATCTGCCCAACGGCTATCTGTCAGAACTAGCCGTTGGAAGTGACCGTTGGCGCACCGGTGGCGCACCGGACTGTCCGGTGCACCCATGCGCAGGAAGTGCTGGTACCGACTAGTTTGGTGGGTGGGGCTATTTATACCCCCTCCACCCACGATATTGAATGTCTTGCTTCCCACATTAACACCCATACATTGCAAGAGCATTGCAAGCACCACAAAGCATAGTGAGGTGATTAGAAAATCTTAATCCCGCATTAGGACCTCATTAGTGCAAGTAAGAGCCACCTAGAGCACACACCGCATGCATTAGGCTTCTCTTGGTCAAGTGAAAGTCTACGACTTGTTACTCTTGGTGATCAGCATCACCTAGATGGCTTGGTGGCGTTGGGAGCACGATGATCACCTTGGAGGACTTGTTGGTGACCCGGCTCAAGATTGTAAGCGGTCGTGAGGGATCCACCACGCCGGAGTGGCAAAGGATCATCTCATAGTGAGCACTTGGTTCTTGCGAGGACCAAGGGGGAGCGATACCCTTGCGTGGGTGCTCCAACGAGGACTAGGGAATAGTGTCGACTCTTCGATACCTCGGGAAAAATTGGAAAAGTCTTCTAAATCTACATTCCGCATTTAAATTCAAGCAATTCACCTTGTGCATTTGTTTAGCAAGTAGTTGAAGCATTGTCTTAGTATTGTTGTATTTCTAGAAGTATTCTCTTATTGCTAGTTGTTGGGTGAAGTTGGGCTCTTGCTTAGGGTTTAATTGTTGTTGATTTTTAGAAAAGCCTAATTCACCCCCCTTTTGGGCATCGTGATCCTTTCAATTGGTATCAGAGCCTTGTTGCTCTTATATTAGCTTAACCGCTAGAGTAGCAATGTCCGACGGGGATGAACCTCCTCCCGTTTTTGATGGTGACGATTTTCCATATTGGAAAATTTGTATGGAAGCTTATTTAGAGGCTATAGACATTGGTGTCTACAAAGCTGCCACATAAGGGTTCCCCAAACCAAGAGATCCCACAAATCTTGTAGGAGAAGAGTTTAATTATGAAAAGTGGAATGCTAAGGCCAAAAACACTCTTTTTAGGGGCCTTTGCAAAGATGTCTTTAATAGAGTAAGAAACCATAGAAATGCTCATGATTTGTGGATGGATATATGTGCTCTACATGAAGGGACTAGAAGTGCACGTGAGGAGATATATCATATTGCAATGAGAAAATTAAATTCTTTTGTGATGCTTGCAAATGAAAATGCAAATGCTATGTACTCACGTCTTAACATTCTTGTAGAGGAAGTAAATGGCTTGGTGCTCACCCAAATTTCACAACCGGATGTTGTGAGGAAGATTCTCAATGTCCTTCCAATTGACAAATATGGACACATTGTCACAGTGCTACATCAGATGGATCTTTCAGTTGCTACTCCTACACAAATATTGGGAAAGATCAATGCTCATGAGATGTACATGCACATAAATGATAAGGATGAGTCATCTTCCAAGAGAAAAGATTTGGCTCTCAAAGCCAATCAAGAAAAGAAATGAAAAGCTAAAGTGCAAATTGAGGAGGAATCCTCAAGTGATGATGATCTTGATGCTAACATTGCTTTGATGGTGAGAAAGACCACCAAAATGTTGAAAAAGCTCAATAGAGAAGGCATCATGTTTGACTCAAGAAAGAAGAAGTTCTTCTCCAGTAAAAGAAAGCCCATCTCTAAAATGGATTGCTACAATTGTGGAGAGCTTGGTCATCTTGCTCATCAATGCAACAAGCCCAAGAAGAACAAGTTCAAGGGCAAGAAAGATGATGACAGTGATGATGAGAAAAAAGGAAAATAAATTCTTTAAGAGAAAGGATGGGAAGCACAAAAGATTCCATAAAAAGAAAAATGGAAAGGCATACATTGTTGGTGACTGGCTCACTGACATTGAGTCCTCAAGCGGATCCTCTTCAAGTGAAGAAGAAAATGGTGAAATAGTTGCCGCTATCGCTAGGGACTTCTCTTCACCACCACCATCACCCTCATCCACTTCTCACCTATACCTCATGGCTAAAGGTTAATGGAAGATACAAATTGATAATGATATTATTGATGATAGTGATAGTGATGATGAATTTGCTTCACCTTGCTATGATGAATTAGCTGACTTGCTTAAGGAATACACTCAAATCATTAGGAAGTCAAAGGCTAAATGTGATAAGTTAAAAGATGAAAATGAATTTTTAACTGCCAAATATGACATAGTTGTAAAAGCTAGTGATGAGATGAAAGAAGAAAACAAAACTATGTCATCCACTGTAAATGAGCTTAAATCCTCCCTAAAAGATGCTAAGGATAAGTGTGACAAATTAAATGAAGCAAATAGGGAGTTGAAAGATAGACTTGTAAAAATTAAGGAAGACTATACAAAAATTAAAATTGACCATGATAATCTTCTTGTTGCAAATGAGCTTTTATCTTGCAATACACATGAGGCTATTAACCCTGCTGTTAAGATTGATGTAGCAACCTCATGTGATGATTTGAGCCAAGATGATCAAACTAGTATTCATGATGAACTGATTGAAAAAGTTGAAGCCTTGACATTAGACAACCAAAAATTGAAGAGATATTTGACTGATGCAACTACTAGAGAAAAGGTTGCCATAGAGAGCAATGACTTTAACAATGAGTTGGCAGTGGACAATGAAAGGCTTAGAAATGAGGTCAAGAAACTTAAGAATGAAAATGAACATCTTGCCATAAGTGTGCAAAAGTTCAACAAAGGCCAATACCTTCAAAATGAATTGCTCATGAACACTGTCATGAAAAACAACAAGAGTGGTATTGGATATAATTCTTTTGTGCAAAAGAAAGCAACAAATCAATACAAGGAAAAACAGACTCATAAGCCTATCAAATGCTTTGAGTGTGGAAAAGAAGGACATTTAGCCCACAACTGCAAAACCAAACCACCGACTCCCTTGCCAAAGCACTCAAGACCATTTGCTTTCAATGCTCATTATGTTCTAAGAAAAGTAGCAAATGGAAAAGTCAAAGTTACATTCCTAGGTCCACCAAGCAAGAGTAGACCTAGACAAATTTGGGTTGCAAAGTCTTTGATTGAGAAAGTCACTGGTCCTATGCAAAATAGGGTCCTCAAAATTGAAGTTTGATTTATCTGTTCATGTAGGTGAACTACAAGACCCGTGGGAGTCATTGGGTTATTGACAGTGGATGCACTCAACATATGAGTGGCAACCCACGGATGTTCACCTCACTTGATGAGAATGTTGATGGACAAGATAAAATCACATTTGGGGATAATTCGAAGGGAAAAGTTCAAGGACATGGCAAGGTGGCTATTTCAAATGATCTTTCAATTTCAAATGTCCTCTTGGTTGCACCTTTGAGCTTCAACTTACTATCAGTGGGTCAACTTTGTGATCTTGGCCTTCAATACTTATTCACTCCTACAGAGGTTGTTGTGTCAAAATTGGATGATGAGTCAATGGTGTTCAAAGGATTTAGATACAACAATCTCTACTTAGTGGATTTCACCTCTAAAGATGCAAACTTAAGAACTTGCCTCTTTACTAAAGCATCACTTGGATGGCTATGGCATAGAAGGCTTGCACATGTTGGAATGAGCACACTCAAGAATATACTAAAGAAAGACATGGTTAGAGGACTAAAGGATGTTGTATTTGAAAAGGACAAGCCTTGTAGTGCATGTCAAGCTGGAAAGCAAGTTGCTAACACACATCCTACAAAATCTTTTGTCAACATCAAGGCCACTGAAACTGCTTCACGTGGATCTATCTGGACCAAAAACTTATGTTAGTGCTGGTGGCAACCTCTATTGTCTGGTTATTGTTGATGAGTTTTCAAGATACACTTGGGTGTTCTTTCTCCATGATAAGTCTGAAGTTGCATCTATATTCAAGAAGTTTGCTAGGAAGGCTCAAAATGAATTCGATTGCAAGATCAAGAAAATTAGAAGTGACAACAAAAAGAATTTGATAACACCAACATACATGAATATTGTGATGAGATTGGGATCAAGCATGAAGTTTCAGCAACATACACACCTCAACAGAATGGAGTTGTTGAAAGGAAGAATAGGACCTTGAGCATTCTTGCAAGGACAATGATTGATGAGTATAACACACCGGAGAGGTTTTGGGCTGAAGCTGTCAACACTGCATGCTATGCATCAAACAGGCTATTTCCTCACCGGCTACTTGAGAAGACTCCCTATGAACTACTAAATGGGAAAAAGCCAGATGTCTCCTTGTTTCGGGTGTTTGGATGCAAATGCTACATCTACAAGAAATGCCATCACCTAGGGAAGTTTTAGAGATGTTGTGATATTGGTTCTCTACTTGGTTATTCATCAAATCCAAATCATATCGAGTATTCAATCATGCCACTGGCGTGGTAGAAGAAACATATGATGTGGAGTTTGATGAGACTAATGGCTCCCAAGGAGCACTTGAAAATCTTGATGATGTAGGTGATGAGCCACTTAAGGAAGCTATGAAGAATATGCCAATTGGAGCCATCAAACCAAAAGAAGATGAAGAAGAGGTGCAAAATATTGACAGGCATTCTTCATCAAATGTACCACATGATGATGAAAAAGATGAGAGGCATGCAAATGAAGATACATTTGTCTCTCATGAACTGCAAAGCCAAACCACCAACTCCCTTGCCAAAGCACTCAAGACCATTTGCTTTCAATGCTCATTATGTTCGAAGAAACGTAGCAAATGGAAAAGTCAAAGTTACATTCCTAGGTCCACCAAGCAAGAGTAGACCTAAACAAATTTAGGTTGCAAAGTCTTTGATTGAGAAAGTCACTGGTCCTATGCAAAATAGGGTCCTCAAAATTGAAGCTTGATTTATCTATTGATGTAGGTGAACTACAAGACCCGTGGGAGTCATTAGGTTATTGATAGTGGATGCACTCAACATATGAGTGGCAATCCATGAATGTTCACATCACTTGATGAGAATGTTGATGGACAAGATAAATCACTTTTGGGGATAATTCAAAGGGAAAAGTTCAAGGACTTGGCAAGGTGGCTATTTCAAATGATCTTTCAATTTCAAATATTCTCTTGGTTGCACCTTTGAGCTTCAACTTACTATCAGTGGGTCAACTTTGTGATCTTGGCCTTCAATACTTATTCACTCCTACTGAGGTTGTTGTGTCAAAAATGGATGATGAGTCCATGGTGTTCAAAGGATTTAGATACAACAATCTCTACTTAGTGGATTTCACCTCTAAAGATGCAAACTTAAGAACTTACCTCTTTACCAAAGCATCACTTGGATGGCTATGGCATAGAAGGCTTGCACATGTTGGAATGAGCACACTCAAGAAAATACTAAAGAAATACATGGTTAGAGGACTAAACAATGTTGTATTTGAAAAGGACAAGCCTTGTAGTGCATGTCAAGCTGGAAAGCAAGTTGCTAACACACATCCTACAAAAGCTTTTATGTCAATATCAAGGCCACTGGAACTGCTTCACATGGATCTATTTGGACCAACAACTTATGCTAGTGCTGGTAGCAACCTCTACTGTCTGGTTATTGTTGATGAGTTTTCAAGATACAATTGGGTGTTCTTTCTCCATGATAAGTCTGAAGTTGCATCTATATTCAAGAAGTTTGCCAAGAAGGCTCAAATGAATTCGATTGCAAGATCAAGAAGATTAGAAGTGACAATGGAAAAGAATTTGATAACACCAACATACATGAATATTGTGATGAGATTGGGATCAAGCATGAAGTTTCAGCAACATACACACCTCAATAGAATGGAGTTGTTGAAAGAAAGAACATGACCTTGATCACTCTTGCAAGGACAATGATTGATGAGTATAACACACTGGAGAGGTTTTGGGCTGAAGCTGTCAACACTGCATGCTATGCATCAAACAGGCTATTTCCTCACCAGCTACTTGAGAAGACTCCCTATGAACTACTAAATGGGAAAAAGCCAGACGTCTCCTTCTTTCGGGTGTTTGGATGCAAATGCTACATCTATAAGAAACGCCATCACCTAGGGAAGTTTTAGAGACATTGTGATATTGGTTCTCTACTTGGTTATTCATCAAATCCAAATCATATCGAGTATTCAATCATGCCACTAGCGTGGTAGAAGAAACATATGATGTGGAGTTTGATGAGACTAATGGCTCCCAAGGAGCACTTGAAAATCTTGATGATGTAGGTGATGAGCCACTTAGGGAAGCTATGAAGAATATGCCAATTGGAGCCATCAAACCAAAAGAAGATGAAGAAGAGGTGCAAAATATTAACAGGCCTTCTTATCAAATGTACCACATGATGATGAAAAAGATGAGAGGCATGCAAATGAAGATACATTTGTCTCTCATGAACAAGCAAGGGTACAAGCTGAAGATGTTGATGCTCCAAGACCTTCTTCCCAAGTGGTTGACAAGAGAAACTCATCACTACTTCAAGCTCACCCATAAGATCAAATCATTGGGAGTTCTTCACAAGGGGTTATCACTCGTTCTCATAAACATGCTTCATTTATTGAAGATCACTCTTTTGTTTCTTGTGTTGGGCCTACATGTATAGATGAGGCGCTATAGGATCCGGACTGGGTGAATGCCATGCATGAAGAATTAAACAACTTCACCTGCAACCAAGTTTGGACCCTGGAGAAGCCTCCACAAGATGCAAGGATCATTGGAACAAAATGGGTGTTCAGAAACAAACAAGATGATCAAGGTGTGATTGTGCGAAACAAGGCAAGACTTGTAGCAAAGGGCTTCTCTCAAGTTCAAGGCTTAGATTTTAGAGAGACCTTTGCACCGGTTGCTCGACTTGAAGCCATCCGTATCCTACTTGCATATGCATCATGCTATGACATAAAGCTTTATCAAATGGATGTAAAAAGTGCTTTTTTAAATGGCTTCATAAATGAACTTGTATGTGTTGAGAAACCACCCGGGTTTGAAGTCCCTAGATATCCTAACCATGCTTACAGGTTGTCCAAGGCGCTATATGGGTTAAAGCAAGCTCCAAGGGCTTGGTATGAGCGCCTTCGCGACTTCCTCATCGAAAAGGGCTTCAAGATCGGGATTGTCGACACAACCTTATTCACAAAGAAACATAACAGTGATATTTTCATTTGTCAAGTTTATGTTGATGATATAATCTTTGGCTCGACAAATGGTTATCATTGCAAGGAATTTGGTGTGTTGATGTCGAAGGAGTTCGAGATGTCTATGATTGGTGAACTGACATACTTCCTCGGCTTTCAAGTCATGCAAATGAAAGATGGTAACTTCCTCTCACAAGAGAAGTATACCAAAGACTTGTTGAAAAGATTCAACATGGAGAAGTGCAAACCAATCAAGACACCCATGCCAACTAATGGACATCTCGACCTAGATGAGGGATGTAACCCGGTTGATCAAACTCTCTACCGTTCCACGATTGGGAGTTTATTGTATCTTACCGCATCTAGGCCTGATATCATGTTTAGTGTCTGTATGTGTGCTAGATTTCAATCAAATCCTAAGAAAGCTCACCTTCGCGCTGTTAAAAGAATTCTTAGGTATCTTAAGCACACCCAAAGCGTTGGCCTTTGGTATCCCAAAGGAGCTTCTTTTGATTTAATTGGCTATTCCGATTCAGATTATGCCGACTGCAAAATTGAAATAAAAAGTACTTCCAGGGGATGCCATTTGCTTAGGAGATCACTAGTTTCATGGACTTCTAAGAAGCAAAATAGTGTTGCCTTGTGAACCGCCGAAGCGGAATACATTGCCGTGGGTGCTTGTTGCACACAAAATCTTTATATGAAACAAACTCTTCTAGACTATGGTGTAGTTCTAGAAAAGGTACCTTTGTTGTGTGACAATGAGAGTGCTGTTAAAATTGCTAATAACCCTGTACAACACTCTCGCACCAAGCACATTGATATCCGTCATTACTTCCTTAGAGATCATGTTGCTAAAGGAGAAATTATTTTAGAAGGTGTGAGATCAGAAGATCAATTAGCGGATATTTTCACAAAGCCACTAGATAAAACCCGCTTTTGTATGTTGAGGAATGAGTTAAACATTCTTGATCTCAGAAATTTCATTTAAATCTCAAAATGGTGTTGTCAAGCCTGCATTGCACATCTAAATTTCTTGTATTGCATCTAGGGCTTGTCTAACCTAGTTAAGATAACCGCCAACAAAGCGAGTGAAAAAGCTTAACTTAGGCACAAACTTGACAAGTCTTAGTTTTTAAGCTTTTTAGTACTTAAAATTTCATTTACTATGCAATTGTTGGTTCTTGAGATATGCATGTGAGCGCGCAGATCCAGCTCTATGGCTCTCTATCCGGTGGTTCACCGGACATCTACTGTGTGCTGTCTGGTGTGCACCGGACAAGCACTGTAGACTGTCCAGCGTGCCCATAAAGCGTTTTTTAAAAAATTCTTCCCTGCCCGAGCCCGAGGCCAGGGCACTCTTCTCAACTGCTCCCTGTTTCTCTGGTGCTCTCTGGCGTTCCCCCCTCTCCTCCTCGCCACCGGCAAATCTCCGGTGAGCTGCCCCTGGCCAGTGCTCGTGCTCCTCTCCCTGTCTGGTGAGATCTCTCTCTGTTTCTCTCTATTCTCTACAATGTGAAGCCCTCACATCTCACACCTCCTCTCAATCTCAAAATCATTCAAAATCTGTGCAAATATGTGAATCCTTGTAGTTGTGTGTGTGCCTAGTGCTTTCTTGAACCCTCTTGCAGGTATCCATCTCCTTTTTGGAAAATTTAAACCCCAAATAGCCATTTCACCCAAATTCCAAAACCCCGCACGCCAAATGCTCAGTGAAATGCCCAAACCAGCCAAAATTGCTCAAATCAATCCTAGATTTTTCCAGCACCCTCATGACACCTCAAGTAACATATTCGCCAAATTTCATGCCAATCTGATATCCCAGCCATCAATTTTCCACAAATTCCCATTTATAGCGAATGATTCTAAGCCGAGTGCCACAAATTCACTTTCTTAGCCAAATTTCAAACCAAGCACACACTTCACTCAAATTCACTCATGTATACCTACTCGTGAAGTATCGGCTCAATTCCAAGTCATTTCATGCATCATTTCGAATTTGAAACCTTCTATGACACTATTCCTCGCTCAAACGTCGTTTTCGCATCGTTTGACCTCTGTTTCTCCATGTCACTCAGTTTCTGTGTCATAACTCTCTGCGTATGTATTTATTCACATTTCATATACTTATGACTATGTGACTAATACGTGCTCAACCCTTCTATCATTTCAGTGATCTCGCCTGCCAGTGTGCCTGTCTCCTGTCCTATTTGGATTCTCTCTTTCTCGTGAGGTTTCCAGGTAGCTATCATTTCATTAATCATCCTATCAATTGCTATCTACTCGTGCTTAGCCTTTCACTCACTTATGCAGCACTCAGGTCAGGATGGTGCGGACGAAGAATGTGTCAGCGCTAGGGGGAGGAGACGACGAGGACCCTCCTCGCCCCTTCAGGCAGGTCAAGGGCAAGATAGTGTACCTAGAGCAACAGGAAGGTCGGAAGAAGCGGCGTATGGATAGAGCCGCCCGTGCAGCACTTGCAGCGGCGGCAGCAACAGAGCAGGCAGAGCAGGGTGACCAGTTGCAGATCTCCTCAGACCAGATTGCCTACAGAGTTCGTCGCCTCGCGTCTTGGCCTCGCTCCTTCGCTCCCTCTACACCTTCCACCACAGCTACTACTCCACCTCCCACCTCACCAGCTCCCGTCGCTCTAGAACCATCCACCACTTCTGCCATACCCACCACCTCTACCACTCCAGCTTCCACTGTTCCCCCTCTCGCTCTCATTTCCGCTCCACCCATTCCACCACCCTGCTTTAGGGAGCGAGATGAGACAGAGGTGTGACCGTTAGCTATTGATCCTCGTCTACTTCATCTTCAGCGTGCCACTATAGCCCGGGTACATCGGTTCAGACACGTACCCATGGAGTCCTGGTTGCTAGCTCAGAGGGACCCTGCAGCGGTAGCTCTTTTTAGTACTAGGACTTAGGAGTCCTTCTTCCGAGCATAGTTGTCAGCGCAGATTGTCCTGCGAGCGCACCAGCTTTTGGATCTACCTGTCTTTCTGCTAGCAGCCGGTGCCGATTCAGAGGTGGATCTCTCCTATCTTCCAGGACTTCTTTCTCTACTGACTGCGAGTGGTAGATACGTTGAGAAGTGAGTCCGAGTATTTTATGCTACAGTGTGGATTGACCCTGATCATCAGTGGATGAGGTTCTGTTTCGAGAGAGAGGATGTCACATTGCATGCCAGCCAGATACGCTAGCTCTTTAGATTTCTAGAGTCGTCGAATTGGCTCCACAGTCTGTTCTATGATACATCAGATCCTCCTCGTCGCCCTCACAATGGAGTTGCACCAGCCATTGCTCACATCGTGGCCCTGTTCAGACCTCCTTTCACAGATGGGTCACGACGCTCTCCAGCTGACTTCACCCCTGCAACGAAGTATTTGTATCAGGTGATGAGACAGACACTGCTACCTAGGATAGGATATAGATAGGCCACCACACATATTCAGTTATGGCTACTTTATGCCTTGATCTCACAATCTGAGTTTGGCGTGGTTGACTTTCTTATATGTGAGATTGAAGACACAGTTTTGGATGGTCTCCATGCTCGCCGTTAGTTGCCGTATGCGCATTACCTCTTTCACACCTTCGCGTTGCTGATCAGGCCACCTCAGTTCTAGGGCACCCTCGTGGCCTCATGCCTCCAGTTTGGTTCATATCGTCTAGCCCCTGAGGACCCGATCCCAGTGCCAGATATTCAGGCTGAGGATGAGGCGTTCCGCTAGTTCGAGACCTAGGATACAACTGATGATGAATTTGGTATCCCGCCACCGCCTCCTCGCTCACATGATCACGAGGCAGGGAGTTCCAGTGCTACCCCTCCTGCTATTGATCCTGCTCTAGCTGCGATACTTTAGTCTCTTACGCAGCAACAAGCTCACGTGGTAGCCGAGTAGGCTCGATAGGCAGCTATCTAGCAACAGATGTCCGAACGGATGCTATCCATGTTTCAGACCATTCAGGACTTTCAGGACACTCTGCAGCAGCAGCTCTTGGCAGATAGGGCTGAGCACCGAGCTTTTATGATTCATATCCTTCAGCATACCGGTGTTCAGCTGCCACCAGTTCAGTCTGCCCCTCCTCCAGCTCTTCGGGCAGCCGTTGTACCAGCGATTCATGCAGGACCCCCACTTCCTCCTTTTGCTCCTTCTCCCTCTTCACTCCGGCCAGTCATTCTGGACTTCTCGTCGCCTGTCATCGGAACCGTCATTGCTCAGCCGCTAGTGCCACTAGCGCCTGTTGTTACCACTGCTGGTGTGGCGGTGTCCGTGACTGCCTCTGCTTCGGTGGATCTTGCCGCGCAGCCTCTGTCGGAGTCAGTACCAACTCCAGCTTCTACTGCAGATCCTAGATCTGAGACTGACTCTGACCCCCAGCTTGCGTTTGCGCTTCTGCCTCGACCATGACCAGATGCGCCCCCACCTTCTCCTTCCTCCTCTGGTGTAGGTTCGGGTAACCCTTTTGGTGTTTGACGCTAAAGGGGCAGAGCTATGAGAGTTGTGAGAGCTAGGGGGAGTTAGGGAGTTAGTTGAGAGTGCCTTTTGTATTTTGATGTAATATATTTGCTTGATACTCTCTGTACTAGCTCCACTTTTGTATGACACTTAACCACAAACTCTATAATATGCTCTTGATGTTTATTATTGACTATGTGTGTATTGTGTTTTTACTGAAGATGTTATCACCAGTCTTTCAGTTCTTGTTCATTCGATTTCATTTCATTCTTATATGAACAAGAAACTTACGTCGTGTATGCGCCTATACTTATTATTATTTTTACACGCTCTTTCAGTCAAAATTATTGAGTATAACTAACCATCTTCTCTATTGACATAAATTTCAAACAAACTACTCTCACACTCTTGTAGGGTTGTCATCAATCACCAAAAAGGGGGAGATTGAAAGCATCTAGGCCCCTAGTTGGTTTTAATGATTAATGACAACATAATATTATATGTGACTAACGTGTGTTTTGCAGAGGCAATGGTATGCTAGGTCGCATTATAGGAAGTTGTACTAAAATGGTGAAAACAATCCCCGAGATGAGAACTTGAAGCGACGGCTGAAATGATGAATCAAAAGATGAAGGCCTTCATATTTCGAGTGTCAAGGAGTTGCAGACACTCGGATATATAGTTAGGTCTTCTATTTTGTTTTAGTCGTACTATAAAGAGGGGTTATCGATGAGTAGTTTGACCAAGAGAGTTCTAGTGTAGTGTTGGTGCATATTCACACTCACATATAGTGCTAGGTGTCACTCTATAACACACTCACGAGTTAGAACGAAAACATATTCGAAAAACATGAGGAAATAAGAATTAGGGTTTCTGTCTTAGGGGCACCGGATTGTTCGGTGCGCCCTCTGAGAGTGGGACCAGTCTGGCTCGGGGACGAGCTTCTCCCCTTGCAGAAACCCGAGAGTAACGAGTTCAGAAAGGATTTTAGCCGGCACACCGAACTGTCCAGTGTGCACCGGATAGTGACTGTTCACTGTCCGGTGTGCCATCTGCCCAATGGCTAGCTGTTAGAACTAGCCGTTGGAAGTGACCGTTGGTGCACCAGTGGCGCACCGTTGGCGCACCGGACTGTCCGGTGCGCCCAGGCACAGGAAGTGCTGGTAACGGCTATTTTGGTGGGTGGGGCTATTTATACCCCCTCCACCCACCATATTGAATGTCTTGCTGCCCACATTAACACCCATACATTGCTAGAGCATTGCAAGCACCACAAAGCATAGTGAGGTGATTAGAAAATCTTAATCCCGCATTAGGACCTCATTAGTGCAAGTAAGAGCCACCTAGAGCACACACCGCATGCATTAGGCTTCTCTTGGTCAAGTGAAAGTCTACGACTTGTTACTCTTGGTGATCAGCCTCACCTAGATGGCTTGGTGGCGTTGGGAGCACGGTGATCACCTTGGAGGACTTGTTGGTGACCCGGCTCGAGATTGTAGGTGGTCGTGAAGGACCCACTGCGCCGGAGCGGCAAAGGATCATCTCATAGTGAGCACTTGGTTCTTGCGAGGACCAAGGGGGAGCGATACCCTTGCGCGGGTGCTCCAACGAGGACTAGGGAAGAGTGCTGACTCTTTGATACCTAGGGAAAATTAGAGGAGTCTTCTAAACTTTGCTTTACATTCCTCATTTAAATTCAAGGACTTTACCTTATGCATTTGTTTAGCAAGTAGTTGAAGCATTGTCTTAGTACTGTTGTATTTCTAGAAGTATTCTCTTGTTGCTAGTTGTTGGGTGAAGTTGGGCTATTGCTTAGGGTTTAATTATTGTTGATTTTTAGAAAAGCCCAATGCACCCCCTCTTGGGCATCGTGATCCTTTCACAAGCATATGGCTTAGATTAGGCTAACGCGTAACCTTTGGCCCAATGTATCCGCACCCTCCGATCATGATTGGGCGACCCCAGATTGGTATAGGGTGTGTTTAATCCGTGCCTTCGATCACCAATCTGACGGGTAGTATCACGTACTGGTTCGTTTAAGCCACTATTTAATCCTAGCCGCTGAAATCCGATCGGACGGCTCAGATCGAACCCGTGCTATAACGGCCACAACACATTTGTAGAACAGTCCTTGGGGTTTTGCCAAATAAACCTGATGTCCCTTATAGTTATAAGACTCTTACAATAGGGTCCCTGGTTTTTACAAAACCACCCCTGAAGTTTATTTTATGCATAAAAAGGTATATAAAAATGGATAAAAACTTAGATAAATCATATCTTGATCATTTTAACTCTGATTTGATTCGTTCCAATTGCGTTAGATTCATAGTAAAATTGTCTACGCAGTAAAAATATTATTCATACCACATCATATACTTTTATATTTAACCTATGTTTATTGTACTACCTCTTTTAATTAAGGTTAATCTGTCCATAATTATAATTTAAATAAAATATAAACTCAAGTCAAGTTATAACTCAGAATATAAGTTATTTCTTGGTAATATCTTTAGCACATGATTTATAATATACCTCTTATTGTTCAATCACCTAAATCTTGGGAAAATCATATCTTTCTAACCGTAACTCCGATTTTAGTGATTCTCAAACCTACGATTTCATAGCCGTGTGTAGAATATTCTTACGATTTTTCTCATGTTTGGTGTATTATTATTTTTATGTACTTCTTGTCTATTTGTATCTATTGCTACGAGTAGCAGCAATATTGCGTGTAACTTGAAGACTAGCTTGGAGAAGTACCTGGGAATCTCAAGTCACAGGCAAGTTGTGCCCTTGACCACTCTTCTTAACCTAATAATGTTCCGGTTAATCACTGTGACATACTCAGGTTAATTTGATGTGTCCTAATAGGTTTCCCTAGTTTTGTTTATCCCACACCTTATTTACCACAGAAATTTTGGGTAGTATGTCATATTGCTCTACCTGGTTTAGATATTAATGATATACAATGATCATGTTCCAATTATGGTGTTGTTTTAATTATTGTTCATGACAAGATCATTTTGTTAATTAGAACATGGAGCTTAACTTGAGATAACAGTGCTACCACAAGAGTGGAATGGGATGCCCTTGGCCAACTAATTAGAAAAGCTAGGGAGAGATTACCTACCCGAAAGGGGCAAGAGGGGAGGCGTCGTTGCAGAGTATAGGGAGGTTCTCGAGTCAAACTGCTGCGATGGCAGTTCGGACGAGGGATTCCTATGCTTCCTTCGTCCTGAAACTGTAGTGGGTATTCTCAAACTAGTGAAACTTTGGAAAGGCCTCGTAGTGCTACCCTGCCTCACCTCCTCGGTAGAGGTGTATGGGGTTCGTACAACCCCGTGGAAAATGGGTAACACGACTTGTGGGTAAAGATGCGCAACCTCTGTAGAGTATAAAACTAGTATATCAGTTGTGCTCACGGTCAAGAGCGACTCAGGACTCTCGCATGATTAATTTATGGAACTAAACTTAATCTGTCATATGCATTGCATCGCGGGTGTTATTATCAATTGTGATCTCTTATTTAAATGGGTTGGTAAATACTTATACTTAGTAACTACTAATAAAATTTTGACCAACTTTAAAAGCAATGCTCAGCTTTAACCATCTCCTTTGGTAAGCCTTACACCTCACATGAGCTCCCACCATTGGTGAGTTCATGCACATTATTGCCTACAACTTGTTGAGCGATGAACGTATGTGAGCTCACCCTTGCTGTACTCACATCCCCCCAGGTCAAGAACAGGTACCATAGGATGAGGCGCATGCAGGATGATGTGATGAGTTCGTGAGTGGTCTAGGCTGTTGTGTCCCAGTCAACTTAGGTTGCTAGATCATTGTCTTCGTATGATGTAATTATTAACTATTTTGTACAGAACTCTGTTATATATTAATGATGTGACATTTGATTATGTACCATGATCATCATATGTTTGAGACTTGATCCTAGCACACATTTGATTCATGCCTGGGTTTGGACCCCTGAATCCGGGTGTGACAGAAGTGGTATCAGAGCAATGTTGGCTGTAGGATGAAACCTAGGTAGAACTGGACAACCCTTAACTACTTACTTTTGCTACTCTGATTTTTTCCTAAACTTATCTTAATCTTTTCTCATCTATTGCTGCTTTACTCTGATTACTCTTACCTTTCACTTTTGAAGATAAAAGTGGATTTCATAATTTGAAATCTTGTACCGAAAGCGACCTTTAGGAATAGGAGACCTAATCTTAGCAACAAAAAAACTATTTTTTAAGTATCTATGCGCTTGAATGTTTATTCTTATGATAACTGTTTGATTTGGTTCTTTGATTGAGTGTGATGGGTTGTGGAGTAATGTCCACAATTTGGTTCTTTGATTGAGTATGATAACGGATTCGAAAAATGTGTTTATAAGATAACTAGACAACCTAGATTATCCCCCATCAAAATGTATCTAGTGTCACATATCTATCTCATCTTAACAGATTCTGTATTACCTTTGGAGATTCATCTTATAAGCAAAGTTATCCCAACATAGACACAAAGCAACAGATCAAAGCTCTGCCTAAGATCCTTCAGTTTATGACCAACTACTAGGCTATCTGTTCTACCTACTAAATTATTCCATTTGCAAAACTATCTTAGCATATGCCTCTAACCCAGATGGTTAATACGAGGAGGGGAGGAGGTGTTGATCTACCCGCATGAATTCGTCGAAGAGGGGTTGTAGCTAATCCGGAACCAGAAATGAATCCTCCTCCGAATCCCCCGCTTGCTGATGACGTGGCTGCTGCTCAAATGCGACTACTACAACAAATGGCCAACACGATGACAGAAATGCAAACACAGATCTGTCAAGAGCGCCAAGAAATGCATCAAGAGCGTTAGAAATCCATCAAGAATGATAGGAACGACAGCAACTACCACCTCCACCACCACCAGCTCTGCCCAGGGATAAGAACCGAGACTTTATGAGTCACAAGCCACCTACATTCTCTAACTCCTCAGACCCACTACAAGCTGACGACTGGTTAAAGTCTATGGAAAAGATGCTCAACATAGCCCAGTGCACCGACACCGAGAAAGTGTTATATGCATCGGGTCGCCTTAGTGGCCCCGCTGCGGATTGGTGGGATGCATACTGTGCTGCTCACGCTGCTGCTAACATCATTTCTTAGGCAGAATCCTCCACTCACTTCAGGAATTACCATATTCTTGCTGGTCTCATGAAGATCAAGAAGGAGTTCCTATCCCTCAAATAGGGAGCATGTTAGTAAGTGAATACAGATACAGATTCATCCAGCTATCTTGATATGCTCCCAGAGAAGTTGATGATGATGAGAAAAAGTAGGAACTATTTCTGGAGGGTTTGATTAAGCCACTTCAATACCAACCGATGTTCCACACATTCCCGTCCTTCCAGAGACTGCCAGGAGGCTATCGCTATGGAACACAAGAGAGTTGAGCTAGGAGAGAAGAGGAAGGCTACTAACCAGGGACAAGCTGGAAGTAGTACCCGTCCCTGTTATGCTGCACCTCAAGGCACACCAGCTCATGGCAGTTCTGGGCAATAGACTCAACAGACCCAATCTACTCCTCCTCAAGCAAACACCCCGATAGGACCTATTGCTCCTAATACATCCACAAACAGGTCATGCTTCGAATGTGGATAGGCCGGTCATTATGCCAACTACTGTCCCAACAGGGCTGCTTATACCACTCCAACTTCGATGAAGCAAGGTCAGGCCTCAGGACATAAGAGTCAGGCCTTATCCGTCAATCGGAGTCAGGTCAACCATGTGGAAGTAGAAACTGAACATGGGGAACTCGAAAACCAGGATGAGGTACTGGTTGAAGGTGAAGAAGCCAGTGAAGAAAGGAATGGTCAATAAGATTAGAGTATTTTCTTTAGGGGAAAGTATTTGTAATACCTAAATAAGGCCTTAGGTAGTAGCTAGTTCTTTATTGTTTTAGGAATAGTAATACGGTCTATTTGAACCTATGTTTTAAATAACAAGTTATGAATCATGCCGAGATTCTTGATTGTGCATATGTTTTGAGACAAGATAGATATAAATCCTTTTTCTTACTAATATCGAGGCTAAGATTATTTTTAAGGGGGTAGAATTTGTAACACTCTAAAATCCCATTCTAGGATTCATTTCAGATTCTCCAAAGATCAAGAATTTAGATGACTTTTAACTAAGAATCTCATTTCTTTCAAAGTTATTCTCTATAAAATAAATAAGAGTAGTTGAACTAAAATATGGCCAGTTAGGAGTAAAGCTAAAAAAAATTGACACTGAAGTTTAACTTGAAATGTAGAACAATAAATATATAGAAGGTCATGTGTTCATGGCATGTTTTGGGGAGTAATTATGTGAAGGAATGTAATAATAAATAAATAAATAAATAAATAAATAAATAATCAAAAATAGTTGCATATCTTCATACTAGAATTATTTGCTAGTGCAATAAAAGAAAAAAACTTGAACTCAAATTTAAAATAGATATGAACTTGGAATTTGAATTTAAACAGTAAATAAAAGGACCTAGCCGGGCCTGATTTCTCGCTTTCGGCCCATCTGGCCTTCCTGGTCACGCGGCCCACTGCCTCTTGTCCCCACGCCACGCGCACCTCAGTCACTTACGGGCGGGCCCCAATCTCCAGAGCTTTCCCTGGCTGAAGCACTTGCGCCCCTGTTACTTCCATGCGGGACCCGCTTGTCAGTCGTCTTCCACTCCACGTCGCGCGCGTATATCTCACTGTTTGTGGGACCCACTCACCAGGCCACAGCTCCACCGCCCGACCTAACAAATGTCGCCGAGTCTACCGCCAGAGATCATGGTGGTAATACCGGTCGGGGCCTCAACTCCTTGGGACATAAAAAGGGTCGACCGTGATGACCCCCCATCAGTCGGTGCCCACATCCATCGCGACGCCGGATTCTGCCATCACCGCAAGCTTGGAGGTATCAGCCTGCCATCGTCGCTCCATGATCACACCATCGCCCGAAGCCGAGTAAAAGGACAGGAGGGTTCACCAGCCACCACTGATGTTGCTCGTAGCATCACTGGGTGAATAAAGCACCAGTCTATAGACAACTTCTCACAAGCATTATCTCCGCCCGTCGGTCCGCTCGACGCCGTGGCTAGGCCCCTGTACTTCATCTCATCGGTGAGGAACTCTTCCCTTGCGATTGTCTTGCCCTCCACAATGCATAGCTCGGTCCAATTTCATGTTTGACACTTGGGTGGGGTCGATCGGGCGTCTCGCTGGCGTGCTCCGCTGGGTGAGCAGGGCGGTGCTGCCACACTCGGACATCGGTAGAAGGGGTGTGATTGTGGCCATCGGATTGCAAGCATATGGCTTAGATTAGGCTAACGCGTACCCCTTGGGCCTGATGTATCCGCGCCCTCCGATCTTGATCGGGCGACCGCAGATTGGTATAGGGTGTGTTTAATCTGTGCCTTCGATCACTGATGTGACGAGTAGTATCACGTACTGGTTCGTTTAAGCCACGATTTAATCCTAGCCACTGAAATCCAATCAGATGACTCATATTGGACCCACGCTATAACGGCCGGGACACATTTGTAGAATAGTCCTTAGGTTTTTGTCAAATAAACTCGCCATCCCTTATAAGACTCTTACAATAGTGTCCCTGGATTTTACAAAACCACCCCTGAAGTGTATTTTACGCATAAAAATGTATATAATAATGGATAAAAACCTAGATAATTCATATCTTGATCATTTTAACTCTGATTTGATCGGTTCTAGTTGTGTTAGATTCGTAGTAAAATTGTCTACGCAGTAAAAACATTATCCATACCACATAATGTACTTTCATATTTAACATATGTTTATTTTACTACCTCTTCTAATTAAGGTTAATCTCCATAATTATAATTTAACTAAAATATAAAATCAAGTCAAGTTATAACTCAGAATAAGAATCAATTAAGTTATTTCTTGGTAATATCTTTACCACATGATTTATAATGTACCTTTTATTGTTTAATCACCTAAATCTTGGGAAAATCATATCTTTCTAATTGTAGCTCCGATTTTTGTAAAGCCCAAAATTGGCTAAAAAATAATGATAATAATAAAATAAAGACATAAAAGTATCTATAACAATGTTTCTAGAATTTTTGAAACCTTTGGAATTCATTAGAACCCTTCCCTCTTCATAATCAATTGAGAGTACTAAATTAGTTAAATGACCAATAAATAAATAGTGAACAGATGCATTCCTTGCTTATAATTTGGATGAGGCATTTTTAACATAACTTAAAATTTGACCTCAAGATTTTAAATGAAAAGCATAAAGAATAATATAAAATGATAAAGAAAGTTTTATGGAAGTCATTTATTCCTTCCATAAATACATAATAGGAAAAAAGTAATAATATTATATACAACAGAGTTTATATTCACACTAGGATTTATTTGGACATTTGGAAGTTTAGGAGTTCAAAACATGAGTTGGATAGTTTGCTATTGCTTTACATGGTTTTGGGTTAATATTTCATTATATCCATGTTCCAATTATTTTGTTATTTTATTTATGTTCATGTCAAGATCATTATCTTTAATTGGAACATGAAGCTTAACTTGAGAAACACGTGCCAGCACAAGGGAGGAATGGGACCCCTTGGCAAACTGATTAGGAAAGCTAGTGGAAGACTACCTTACCCGAAAGGGGCAAGGGCAGTAGGGGAGTTGCATGCAAGGAGGTTCTCGGGTTGATTTTGCTGCGATGGCAGACAGACGGGGGATTCTTGCAAGTGCTCTTCCCATAAACTGTAGGGGGTTTTTTGGAAGCTAGTGGAACTTTGTAAAGGCCTCGTAGTGGATCCCTAGCCATTCACCTCGGTAGTGTCTAAGGGCCTTGCAAACCCTGGAGACATGGGAAAAACGACTTGTGGGTACATGGTACAACCTCTGCAGAGTGTAAAACTGGTATGCTAGCCGAGTTCACGGTC
The DNA here is from genome assembly GCA_029449295.1 of Zea luxurians. Taxonomy (NCBI): domain Eukaryota; kingdom Viridiplantae; phylum Streptophyta; class Magnoliopsida; order Poales; family Poaceae; genus Zea; species Zea luxurians. Next base: position 45,005 of record JAOPSE010002448.1, read on the forward strand.
ATGAGCAGCTCATGACTCTCGCATGATTAATTTATGTAACTTAAATTCAATTTGTCATTTGCATTTGCATGAGATTATTTATTAATTTTGTTCTATTATTTATTATGGTTTGGTATTTACTTACATTTAGTAACTGCTAATAAAATTTGACCAACTTATTAAAAGCAATGCTCAGCTTTAACCTTTACTGTTGATCAGCCTTACACATCACATGAACTCCCACCGTTGGTGAGTTCATGCACATTATTCCCCACAACTTGTTGAGCGATGAACATGTGTGAGCTCACCCTTGCTGTCTCACACCCCCACAGGAGAAGAACAGGTGGTTCAAGAGGAGCCACACAACGAGGAGTTCCATTCGATCTATGTGGCGTCTCCCAGTTGACATTATGGCGCCAAGGATGGACTTTAGTTTGATCTATATTTATATTTTATTTTTTAAGACTTCTGCTATGTAATAAATACTCTGATGTTATTGTGACATTTATCTCTATACACTCTGTTATTATATATGTTGTCTTCTTTGGCGCATGTATGAGATGCACCCGGCTTTGTTCCTTAAAACCGGGTGTGACAGAAGTGGTATCAGAGGAAATGTTGACTGTAGGACGAAACCTAGATAGAAATGGACAAACCCTTACCTACCTACCTTACTCTGATTCTTTTCTCATCAATTTCCGCTTTACTCTGATTATTCTTACCTTTTCCTTTCTAAAGACAAATGTGAATTTCACACTTTGAAATCTTGCGCCTAAAGTGAACTATAGGACTAGGAGACCTACTCTTATGAACAAAAATAAAACTATTTTTATAGGTATCTATACGCTTGGGTGTTTGTTCTTATGATATTTGTCTGATTTGGATCTTTGATTGAGAGTGATAAGACGTGGAGTAACATCCACAATTACATCTACATATACGTATAGGCATAAATATAAATAAATAGAATTTATAAGATAACCAAACAACCTAGATTGTCCTTCATTAAAGTGTACCTATTTTAAATAGATCCATCTTATCTTGAAAGGTTCTCTCTTATCTTAATAGATTCATCTTATCCCAAAAAGATTTAATCTTACCCTAATAGTTCTAACTAGTCTCAAAAGATTTTATCTTATTCTTAGAGACTCATCTTGTCTTAATAAGCATACTTATCCCCACTTTGCTTATCTCCTAATAGTATAACAAACATGATCTATTCCAAAATAAATTTAGTAGATCCTATCTAGTGTAATCTAGTTACACCAATTTTCTGATCCCATCTAATCTGGTCAGATCTAATCTAAGGGACAAACATGATAGATAATACTGGTAAAATAAGATTGGATCCTACTCTGATAAATATGTTTTAACCTAAATTGGAGTCTTAGTCCAACCTAGCCATGTGCAACTACCTTAACCACTCGATGGTTGCATAACCCCTCTGTTTTAACCTAACAGAGATTCTGATCTACCTACACTATATAATCCATCCTATCTCAAAAGGATTCTAACATATCCTAATAATATATACCCTACCCTGGTAGATCTATCCAACTTTAACTAGTCTAATCTAATATTATTTAATCTAATCTAGACCCTACCTAATCTAATATGATCTAATCTAAAGGGAGTTACTCAAACAAGTTAGTTAATACTGGTAACATAGATTAGACCATATTCCTATAAATGGGTTTGAAAACCTAAATTTGTGTCTTAGACCAACTCGTCCGTGGAACCACGACCTAGCCTATATTATAGGTTGCCCAACCCATCTATCCCAAAAGCAAAGTAAAACTCAATTTAATCTATCTACCCCATGTACCCGCATTATTATCTCAATCAGACGGTGGCATCCAATCCCCACAACCGATGGTTCTTAAAACAGACCCATGAAGAAGGTTAACCTCGACAATGAATGATATGAGTAGAAACATATCTTCAGATGAATCAAGATCCACCACACGGAATAAAAGTCTCCCTTAACTAACTTTCTTTTACCCCAAACCTTCTCTACACTCACCAAATAGCTAAAACATGATGTACCCTTGTTTCTATACCCCACCTACTAATGACATGAAAATTTTAGGTATAAAAAATATATACTAATTGGAAGTTCCACTTAGATAAAAAATATATATATACTAGAGTTTCATAAAGACAAAGTCAGCTGGATATGCTCAACTAAATGATATTCTTAATGGGATTATGGAATCTAGGGTTATCTAATCCAATGTGGTCTACTTAAACATATTAGTGGTACATGGACCCTTCTAGCCAGGTGTTAACTTAACTTAGCACATTAGACCAACTCAACCATGAGCATAAGAGCTAACCAAACCAATAAAGTCATGATGAATTGCATAATTTGACTATCTCCACCTAACATCAAATGAGATTTTAATCTACATCATGCAGTCTATGTCACCCATATCTATCTCATTTTGACAGATTCTATCATACGTTTTGAAATTCACCTTATACGACTAGTACCCCAATATGGACATAAAACAAAGATTAAAACCTACTAAAGAATCTTCAGATCATAACTAGTTATTAGCCTATTCGTCTGCCTGCCAAATAATTTTCCTTGCAAAATTATATCACCATATGCTTCTAACTTCGATGGTCAATACCAGGAAGGGGAGATTATCAAGCAACAACAAACAGAAATGAATCCTCTAGACCCTCCACCGGTTGGAATCGACCAAGTGGTTGCCACCCAAATGATGGTAATACAACAAATGGCAAACATGGTTACCGAAATGCAAAATCAGATAAGACAAGAATGCGAGGAAATACGTCAGGACTGGCTGGAGATACGTCAAGAAATAAGGCAAGCTCGGTTGGAAAGACAACAACAACAATGCCTACTACCTCCACCACCACCACCACCAGCTCCATCAATATACATAAATATATACTAATATTTGTAAGATCTAAGTGTTACTTTAGTTAGTAGATGGTATGATACTATTTTAGGAGGAATAATAAGGTCTAATTGACCCCATGTGTTGCTAATAAATTATACATCATGCTGAGATTTTTGTTTGTGCATATGTTCTGAGACAATATGGTTATACACCCTTTTCTTACAAATCTCGATGACGAGATTTCTGTTAAGGGGGGTAGGATTTGGAAAGCCCAAAATTGGTAAAAAATAATGATAATAATAAAATAAAGACATAAAAGTATGTATAACAATGTTTCTAGAATTTTTGAAACCTTTGAAATTCATTAGAACCCTTCCCTCTTCATAATCAATTAAGAGTACTAAATTAGTTAAATGACCAATAAATAAATAGTGAACAGATGCATTCCTTGCTTATAATTTGGGTGAGGCATTTTTAACATAACTTAAAATTTGACCTCAAGATTTTAAATGAAAAGCATAAAGAATAATAGAAAATGAGAAAGAAAGTTTTATGGAAGTCATTTATTCCTTCCATAAATACATAATAGGAAAAAAGTAATAATATTGTATACATCAGAGTTTATATTCACACTAGGATTTATTTGGACATTTGGAAGTTTAGGAGTTCAAAACATGAGTTGAATGTGAATTGAATTTAAAGTTAGAAATCAGAAAACATGAAAAGAAAATAGAAAAGAATAAGCTGGCGCTTGGGCCAAATATCCTTCATAGCGACCCACTCACCTCCTCACCTTGGGCCAAATTTGCCTAGCCGCGGCCCAGGTTGGAACACCCACGCAGTCCACTCTCCGCTCGCACCGCCGATCGGGTCCCACCGGTCAGGCCGGTCTTCTTCTGGGTGGTTGTGCCTGGATCGATTCTCTCGCCTGGGAGCTCGCCAAGGTTGTTCCCTTGCTCCCTAGAGGCCATAAATGCACAGACCCGGTCCACCACTTCGTCGCGCGCCGCATCCTCCCCTTGACACTCCTTGCTGCCGGGCCGTGCGCAGAGTATCGGCTACCGCGTCCTAGACCCAACCTCCCACGCCGCTACTTCATGAAGCCATCACCAGGAAATCTAATGCCGCAGCCAGTGTCATTGCCTCCCGTCGCTGAATCGGTGGTCCACTGTGGTGAAGACAACTTCCACGGGGTTTGATTCTTGGACGCGCTCGCGGCGCCCTTCGTATCGATCCACGTCCGCCCGTGGCCACCGCCCAGGTCGATCCCCGTATGAACCTCGTGCTTGGCCTCCGTGACTGGTTCGGGTGAAGAGGATCGCTGCGCCATTGCTGTATCATCTCGTGGAGGTGTTGCGCAGCCTATCGAAGTGGAGTTTCCGCCTCCTTTGACCGGAATTTCTCGCCGGCCGTCAAGGTCGTCGCTGTTCTGCGCATCTTCGTGGTCTGCCTCCCCACCCTTGGATTTCCGGGTGAGAACTACCTCTTTTGATTATGCCTTTTTCCCGCATCATGTTGGTTAGGTTGGCCGCGGGTTTGAAACATGGGAGTACCAGTCCGTAGCGTGCCCGCGGGAGCTCCGCCGTGGAGCTCAGTCTCGCCGCCCTGCTGGTGTGGGCGCGTGGATGTGAAGCATTGGATCCGCATGAGACGGTTGGGATTAGATGAGGAATAACGGTTGGATAGGTTAGATCGTAGCCGCCCAATCTGGATCTGTCGACGGGTATTATAGCACGGGTTTGGGGAATCGTCAGCCGAGGGATTTCGATCGGGCGGCTGCGATTCGGTATCGCTTTGATGAGGATATGATTTAATCTGCGCAGCGCAATGACAATCCAACGGCTCGAGATCGCCCATACCCCTTCGGCCGACAACTTTGCAAAAGAAGCCCTGAACATTACAGAAATGAACCCACGGTCCACTAGGACTATTCACAGAGTCCTAGAAAGCTTGCGTAGAGACCCCTGCCCTTCCCAGAAATTGGCGCACAGACCAGGAGATAGAAAATCCAGAGAAAATGAAATAGAAATCCAATTTTAATATAAAAATAATTGCTAGAATTTGTTAAATCCATAGAAAATTCATATGAAGTCCAATTTAATCCATTCCAGTTCCTATAATTTTATAATATTATTGTTTATCATCTAGTACCACTGTTTTCACATGAAAGTCAAATTAAAATTTATATCCTATTTAATCTTGTACAAAACACATAAAATCCTTAGAAATTCATAACTTAAAATCTATAACTCCGATTTGATCCGTTCAAGTTGCGTCAGTCTCGTATAAATATTTACTATGCATTAACAACTTTTATTATACCATGTCTCATTATTTTATAATTATATTTGTAGTTAACTGATGTTGGTTAGTCTCGTTAAACTGCTTATAAACTATTAGAATATGATCTATGGTTAATTTATAACTTAGATTAAAATTGAGATAATTATTTATAGAATAACCTCTTATATGATTTATATTAACCAATTTATAATATAGTTTAATATTTTAGTCACATAAATCATTTATAAAATCATAACTCTTTAACCGTAACTTCGATTTTAGTGGTTCTCGTTCCCGCGATCTCGTAGCTTCGCGTAGATCATTATTATTCAGTTTGTACTTATGTTTGATGTGATGTTAATTTTATCTATACCATATTTGTTTGTATTGCTATGACTAGCAGTGAGGTCACGAGGATCTGAAGATCATCCTGGTACCTGGATTCTCAAGTGCCAGGCAAGTTGTGCCCTTGATCACATTTATTACCCAATAATGTTCTTTATTATCACTATTTAATGCATAGGTTTAGATTTGATGGGACCCAATAGGTCACCCTAGTTGATTATCTTCTACCTTGTTTTCCCCTGAATCACTTGGGTAGTTTGCTATTGCTTTACATGGTTTTGGGTTAATATTTCATTATATCCATGTTCCAATTATTTTGTTATTTTATTTATGTTCATGTCAAGATCATTATCTTTAATTGGAACATGGAGCTTAACATGAGAAACATGTGCCACCATAAGGGAGGAATGGGACCCCTTGGCTAACTAATTAGGAAAGCTAGTGGAAGACTACCTTACCCGAAAGGGGCAAGGGCAGTAGGGGAGTTGCATGCAAGGAGGTTCTCGAGTTGATTTTCCTGCGATGGTGGTCAGAGGGGGATTCTTGCAAGTGCTGTTCCCATAAACTGTAGCGGGTTTTTGGAAGCTAGTGGAACTTTGTAAAGGCCTCGTAGTGGATCCCTAGCCATTTTTCTCGGTAGTGTCTAAGGGCCTTGCAAACCTTGGCGACATGGAAACATGACTTGTGGGTACAGGGTACAACCTCTGCAGACTATAAAACTGTATACTAGCAGAGCTCACGGTCATGAGCAGCTCAGGACTCACATGATTAATTTATGTAACTTAAATTCAATTTGTCATTTGCATTTGCTTGGGATTATTTATTAATTTTGTTCTATTATTTATTATGGTTTGGTATTTACTTACATTTAGTAACTACTAATAAAATTTTACCAACTTATTAAAAGCAATGCTCAGCTTTAACCTTTACTGTTGATCAACCTTACACATCACATGAATTCCCACCGTTGGTGAGTTCATGCACATTATTCCCCACAACTAGTTGAGCAATGAACATGTGTGAGCTCACCCTTGCGGTCTCACACCCCCCCATAGGAGAAGAACAGGTGGTTCAAGAGGAGCCACACAACAAGGAGTTTGATTCGATATAGGTAGCGTCTCCCAGTTGACTTTATGGCGCCAAGGATGGACTTTAGTTCGATCTATATTTATCTTTTATTTTGTAAGATTTCTGCTATGTAATAAATACTCTGATGTTATTGTGACATTTATCTCTATACACTCTGTTATTATATATGTTGTCTTCTTTGGCGCATGTATGAGATGCACCCGGCTTTGTTCCTTAAAACCGGGTGTGACAATTTTAGTGATTCTCGAACCTACGATCTCATAGCAGCGCATAGAATATTCTTAAATTGTTTGTTCTCATGTTTGGTGTATTGTTATTTTATGTACTTCTTGTCTATTTGTATGTATTGCTATGGGTAGCAGCGAGGTTACGAGTAACTTGAAGACTAGCTTGGAGAAGTACCTAGGAATCTCAAGCCACAGGCAAGTTGTGCCCATGATCACTCTTCTTTACCTAATAATGTTCTGGTTAATCACTGTGACTTGCTGAGGTTAATTTGATGGGACCTAATAGGTTTCCCTAGATTTGTTTATCCCACACCTTGTTTACCACTAAAATTTTGGGTAGTATGTGCTATTGCTCTACCTGGTTTTGGGATTAATGTTACACTATGGTCATGTTCCAATTATGCTATTGTTTTAATTATTGTTCATGACAAGATCATTGTGTTAATTGTAACAAGGAGCTTAACTTGAGATAACAGTGCTACCACAAGGGTTGAATGGGATGCCCTTGGCCAAGTAATTAGGAAAGCTAGGGAGAGATGACCTTACCCGAAAGGGGTAAGCAGGGAGGCGTCACTGCTGAGTATAGGGAGGTTCTTGGGTCGAACTGCTGCGATGGTAGTTCGAACGAGAGATTCTGATACTTCCTTCGTCCTGAAACCGTAATGGGTATTCTCAAACTAGTGAAACTTTGGATAGGCCTCGTAGTGCTACCCTGCCTCACCTCCCCGGTAGAGGTGTATGGGGTCCATACAACCCCGTGGCAAATGGGTAACACGACTTGTCGGTAAAGATGCGCAACCGCTGTAGAGTGTAAAACTGGTATATCAGTCATGCTCACGGTAAAGAGCGACTCAGGACTCTCGCATGATTAATTTATGGAACTAAACTTAATTTGTCGTATGCATTGCATTGCGGGTGTTATTATCAATTGTGATCTCTTATTCAATTGGGTTGGTATCTACTTATACTTAGTAACTGCTAATAAAATTTTAAGCAACTTTAAAAGCAATGCTCAGCTTTAACCATCTCCATTGGTAAGCCTTACACTTCACATGAGCTCCCACCTTTGGTGAGTTCCGGCACATTATTCCCCACAACTTATTGAGCGATGAACATATGTGAGCTCACCCTTGCTATACTCACATCCCCCTAGGTCAAGAACAGGTACCACAGGATAAGGCGCATGGAGGATGATGTGATGAGTTCATGAGTGGTCTAGGTCGTCGTCTCCCAGTCAACTTAGGTTGCTAGATCATTGTCTTCGTATGATATAATTATTTAACTATTTTGTACAGAACTCTGTTATATATTAATGATGTGAGATTCGATTATGTACCATGAGTCATCATATGTGTGAGACTTGATCCTAGCACAATTAGATTCGCGCCTGGGTTTGACCCCTAAATCCGGGTGTGAAAACCACTCCACCCTCAAAGGAGATGGAGGGAGCACAAAGCATCACACCAAGCTCCTTCTTCCCAGACATCCTCTTCATCTAGGGAAGAGTGGTGGATGCGCCTATTTCTGATGATGAGCCCACCATACTGGGGGAAGAGCCCCCCAGTGTGACGCACGATGCCATTAGAACAAACACAATAACATATGTTGTCACCACGAAGCCAGGGAACGGGATCCAGCACAACACGTCTCCCGGGATGAAGCCTCTGAAGTAGGGGAAACCCCTGATGAAAGAGCACTCCAAGAACGCTACAACTCCCATCGTCGTGATCGTTACAACATCCAGGAATGCGACCGGGAGCAAGCTGAGCAGGACGCCAGGCTCCAACACGAGAACCCGCTTCTCCCTTGGAACCTATTCCCAAACTTTGCTCAAGCAATGAATACATCGAGTGAAGTTAGGGGTCCTAGCTCAAATCGCCAATGGCTTACCGCGCACCCTAGATGCGGAAGATCATTGGCAGGTCCTCTCCTAGGCGGCGAGCCATCTTCTTCCCCTTGCTCATCTGCCGAATGATCTACGCCACACCATCAATAGTTGATGGGACGTGCGGAGCAATGTCAACCTTCGTGTGATCGCCAGCATGAGGAGATGTGGCGGTGAGAAGAGTATGACCGAGATCATGGTGCATGACGTGTAGTCATGGCACTAGGACCGAGTCAGTAGCAGCCTCTACCAACAGCCTAGCCCTAGACCGGTCAAGGTGACATGATGCACGACGTCACTCGCCCGCCCAGGACCGTCATCATGATCATCGCCGGGAGGACCGGGGGACATGCGGAGTCTCTGCCCTTACCCCCTGGATCCGAGCAATCCAGTGGCTGCCAAACTTCAAAGTTTCCAAAGTCGACAAGTACAAACCCAAACATGACCCAAGCGACAGGCTGGCCGTTTACATGACCACCACCTAGGCCGCTAGGGTGACGGAGGACGTCATGACATCATACTTGCCCATTGTCCTAGGGAAGACGTGTTGTAATGGCTCCGACGTCTACCTCGACACTGCATCGATGACTGGGACAACTTCAGCCACCGGTTTGTCGCGAACTTTGAACCCCTTTCTGACAAACCAGCGCAACCCTACGACCACAAGTCCATCAAGCGTCAAAATGATGAGACCCTCCGCTCGTTTCTGAGGTGTTTCTAGACCATGAGGAACTGCATCCCCGATGTTGCCGAGGCAGCCGTAATCGAGGACTTCTACCATGGGTCCAATGGCTCGGTCTTCGTCTAGACTATCTTCTAGAAGGCACCTGCCACCTTGGAACAATTGTTCCGAGAGGCGGACATCTACATCACTACCGACGAACGAGCCATGACTTCATCGGCCTTGTGAAGCCTGCACCCTCGACACCAAAGAAGGACGTGAGCCAGTAGCATGACAAGCGCTAGGACAAAAGACCTAGGGAAGAAGTGCATGCCGCCAGGCCGCTAGCAACTCGGCCCCATGGCGTGCCACACAACAATGACCGGACGCTGGACGAGATCCTCGACTCCTAGTGTCCATACCACAAGGAGATGCGCCACATCCTACAAAACTACAGGGACTTCAAGAATTCCGTCGGCCATGACCGACCATTCAAGCTGCTGCCGCCTCCCCCACCATGAGAACATGTCGAGCAAGATCAACTACAGCAGTAGGGTGGGGGCGGTGATGGATCCTTCCCTCGCATTGACAAGGAGGTCAATGGCATATTTGGGGGCCATGGGTCCTAGGAGGACAAAAGGCAATAGAAGCTCACTGATCGATAGGTCCTGGTGGCAACCAACAATGCCCCGACCGCATATTGATGGTCTGAACATGCCATCATGTTCAGCCGAGCCGACCAGTGGCTCAACTTTGATCACCCCGGCATGTACCCTCTGCTCATCAAGCCCTGTGATTCAAGAGAGTCAAGTCAAAAAGGTTCTAGTGGATGGTGGCAGCAGCATCAATGTCACCTTCCCTAGACGCTCTAGGCCCCGGGAATTCCGACTGCTGACCTCATTTAGTCGGACACTCCTTTCTTCGGCATCGTACTGAATGAAGGGGAGCACCCAATGGACCACCTCTTCAGGCCATCACCTTCGGCACTCCAGACAACTACTATACCGAGTTCCTACGCTTCGAGGTAGCTTGGTTCGACTGCGGATACAGTGCCATCATCGGGAGGCCAGGACTCGCCAAATTTATGGCCATCCCACACTACCCGTACATGATACTCAGATGCCTAGACCTTAGGGTATCATCACCGTCTGAGCTGACTTCTAGGGAGCTGCAAAATGCTTTTGGGGGCTATCTAGATGGCTCTTGCAGCTGGACCATTGATGGCAGTTACGACACCGAATGATGACACACCAATGGGGGATGACCTCACAATCCCCATAAACGAAGCATCTACTGCTACCACTATGCGGTCGACCGAAGAAACCAAGAGACCTAACCTTGGTTTCTCCGACGAGCGCAAGACAACAATCATCAGCTCCAGTCTCACTGCCAAATAGGAAAGAGCGCTCATCCAGTTTCTGCAAGGCAACCGAGACGTGTTTGCATGGCAACCCACGGACATGCCGGAAGTCCGAAGAGAGATGGCCGAGCACCAACTGAAGGTGTATCCTCAAGCAAAAATGATCTGGCAGAAGCTACATCGTTTCACGCCCGACAAAAGATAGGCTATACAGGCCGAGTTAGCTCACCTATTAGCAGCAGGATTTATTAGAGAAGTGCTGCATCCCGAGTGGCTGGCAAATCCTATTTTTGTACTAAAAAAGAAAAAAGGTGATTGGCGCATGTGCGTCGACTATACCGATCTCAACAAACATTAGTCAAAGGATCCCTTCGAGCTCCCTAGAATAGATTAGGTAGTCGACTCTACTGCTGGCAACTCTATGCTCTCCTACCTAGGATGTATTCATCACGCCCTTTGGGGCCTTCTGCTACACCTCCATGCCATTTGGTCTCAAAAACATTGGAGCGACTTACCAAAGAGCTATCCAAACATGCTTAGGCGACCATCGGGGCAAGCGCGTGGAAGCTTACGTTGATGATGTGGCAATAAAAACTATGAACCCAGATGACTTCAAACGAGGATCTTTAGTAGGTTTTCAATAGCTTGGGGCACTACCGCTGGATGCTTAACCCGTATAAATGTGTGTTTGGGGTACCAGCCGGGAAGCTTGCTTCTCGGATTCATCATTAGCCATCGAGGGATCAAGGCTAACCTAGAGAAGGTTGAATCCATTCTGAGGATGGAACTGTCGTGATCACAAAAGAAGGTACAAAAACTCACTAGCTGCATGGCAGCGCTAAGTTGTTTCATCTCACGACTTAGCAAAAGGGGAATGCTAATCTATAGCTGCTCAAGAAGGTGGATAGATTCCAGTGGACTCCAGAGGCTCAATAAGCACTAGAGGCACTCAAAAATTTCTTGACCACCGCACCAGTTCTCAAGCCACCCTACCGAGCTACTGCCAATCGACGGATGAAGATTTACCGCTATACATCTCCAGCACGACTCACGTGGTAAGCACCACATTATCAGTCGAGCAGGTAGAAGAAGGATTTGCATATCCAGTTCAGCAACCCGTCTACTTCATCAGCGAGCTCCTTGGGTCCTCCAAGATCAGATATCCCTAGGTTCAGAAGTTACTGTATGTTGTACTGCTCACTGCGCAAAAGCGGCACCACTATTTCGACGACCACAAAGTCATAGTGGTTATAGGCTTCCCGATAGGAGACATACTCTGCAACAAAGAAGAAGTGGGGAGGACAGCTAAGTGGGCATGCAAACTTGGCACTCATGACATAGAGTTTCGACCCCACACGACAATCAAAACCCAGACTCTATTGGACTTTATATCAGAATGGACTGAGCAGTTGTAACAACTAAAAACATATTTTGGGATTTATAAAAGTTTCTCCAAAGGATTAAGAATAAAGATGTCTCTTAATATGGGTTCCTCACTTTAAAGTTAATTTCCCCTAAAATTAATGGTTGGCAACACAAAAATATTATTAGTCAAATGTAGAGCATAAAACTTTTGAAATTGGAATTTAGTTTGAAATCTAGAAGAGAATAATTGGAAGCCTTTAAATCTATTTGCTAAAATGATTTATTCCGCTCATTAACTATATAATTAGAAAAAGAAAATACCTAAATTGAAGTTACTCTTCCTAAAATTAAATAAGTAAAGAATATTGATTCACTATCAAGTAAACTACACACACAAAATGGTCCCTTGGATCCAAGATCCATAGCCCACAAATAAACCACAAACCGGTACGAAATTCTGGTCCTTAGATCTGAGATCAGCGCTCTAGATTTCAAAACACCATGATCTCCTCTCATCCCTCCGTAAGCCAATCTACGGCCATGAATTTCCCAACCGACTGTGTACTCTTACCCTAATCCGAGCCATTGCTGCCCAATCCAACGATCACCGAGAAGCCCATGCAACAACAGCTGATCGCAGCGGTGTCGTCCTACCCACGGTGCACCTTCGCTGGAGAAGTACCAAGCCGACGTACTATAGCACAAACCCCCAATCTACAAGCTTCTACGCAATACTCAATTGAACGCGATGCAATTGGAGAGGTTCTCACCTCGACTAATGTTGCACCATGCCATGTCGACGAGGGATGGCAGACCGGCGGCGGTGAATCCACCATAGTGAGTAAGTATCGTGCACTCCAATCACAACCCCACCCGAGGAAGCGATGCGCGGCCACCTTGAGTGCTGTCGAAACCCCAATCCACACGATTGCGCTGATCGAGCTCTCAAGGTGGCCGCGCATCGCATCCTCGGGTGGGTAGTGATCGGAGTGCACAGCAATTTCTCGCTGTGGTGGACGCACCGCAGCTGGGCTGTCATTCGTCGTCGACAGGGCATGGCGCAACATTAGTCAAGGTGAGAACCTATCCAATTGCATCGCGTTCACTTGAGCATCGTGTAGAAGCTTGCAGATTGGGGTTTTGTGCTGTAGTACGCCGGCTCGGTACTTCTCCGACGAAGGTGTATCATGGGCAGGACGACGCCGCGTGGTCAGCAATGCTCAACTTTAACCATCTTCTTTGGTAAGCCTTACACTTCACATGAGCCCCCACCGTAAGTGAGCTCATGCACATTGTTCCTCACAACCTGTTGAGCGATGAACGTATGTGAGCTCACCCTTATTTTACTAACATCCCCCAGGTCAAGGACAGGCACCACAAGATGAGGAGCATGAAGGATGTTGCGATGAGATTCATGAGAGGTCTAGGCCGTTGTCTCCCAGTCAAGTATGGTTGTTGGATCGTCGTCTTTGTATGATGTAATTATATAGCTATTTTGTACAGAACTCTTATTGCGTAGTAAAGATGTGGCATTCGTTTCTGTACCATGAGTCGTCATATGTGTGAGACATGATCTTAGCACACATTTGAGGGGCACTCGGGTTTGCCCCCTAAATCCAGGTGTGATAGAAGTGGTATCAAAAGAATGTTGACTGTAGGATGAAACCTAGATAATAACTGGATAACCCTTAGATACTTACCTTTGTTATTCTGATTCTTTCGAAACTTACCTTAATCTTTTCTCATCTATTGCTGCTTTACTTTGATTACTCTTACCTTTTCTATTCTAAAGACAAAAGTGGATTTCACACTTTGAAATCCTGTACCTGAAGTGACCTTTAGGAATAGGAGACCTAATCTTAGGAACAAAAATACTAATTTTGTAGGTATCTATACACTTGAATGTTTGTTCTTATGATACCTGTTTGATTTGGTTCTTTGATTGAGTGTGATGAGTTGGGGACTAATATCCACAATTGCATCTAAATACATATAGACATTAAAAATAGAAAGGTAGATTATCCCCATAAAAAACACATAGATCCATCTTATAGACCTACCTGAAAAAAAACTTAGATTATTCCCCATTAGAATATATCTAGACTCATGGATCCATTCTTATCTTAAAAGATTCTATCTTATCCAATAGATTCATCTAAACTAAAACTAGCCTAATCTAGTCATATCCAATCTAATATAGATTCGATCTAATCTAATGTGACCCAAAACGATTAACTTCATCTAATCCAAATTAATTAGATCTTATCTAGTCATGCCAAACTAAACTAAATCCTATCTAATCTAATGTGAACTAATGGGGCCTAATCCAATATGGCCTACTCTAATAAAGCCTAGTCAATCGGTTCACATTTCTTGCACCAATTTGTAGGGTAGAGTAAATTAACCCAGCTTAGTTAATAGATTAGACTCAACACCTATAAACTCTTTTCCCACCTGATTCACCAAAATTGGTGCCCTAGAACCAACTTGGACATGAACAAATGACCTAACCCTATCAAACCGATACATGATGGATTGCATAACCTATCTACCCACACCTAACATAAAACAGAGATTCTGATCTACCTACACCATGTATTCCATCCTACCAACATATATCTTAACTATATGTCCCTAATTCGGATGATCATACCAAGACCAAAGAACCCTAACACAGATAGTAACACCAAGGAATAGATCAACCTGGTCAAGGAAGGACAAGAGTCAAACCTAATCCTCAAATTAGTCAAGATCCACTATCTGAGATGGAGGAATTTCTCGCATAACCTTTCTTACCTCAACCTATCCTTACTCTAACCATCTCTCATCTAGCCTAACTGTGTGGCTAAACATAAAAGAACCCCATGCTTTTCTAATTGGAAGCTCTTAATTTTTGAACCAATTAGAAACTAGAATCTAAATTACAAATGAATCTTTCTATATTCCTTTTCTTACTAATCTCGAGGACAAGTTTATTTTTAAGGGTTGTAGAATTTGTAACACCTAAAATATATTTTGGAATTTATAAAAGTTTCTCCAAAGGATTAAGAATAAAGATGTCTCTTAATATGGGTTCCTCACTTTTAAAATTATTTTCTCCTAAAATTAATGGTTGGCAACACACAAATATTATTAGTCAAATGTAGAACATAAAACTTTTGAAATTGGAATTTAGTTTGAAATCTAGAAGAGACTAATTGGAAGCCTTTCAATCAATTTGCTAAAATGATTTATTCCACTCATGAACTATATAATTAGAAAAAGAAAATGCCTAAATTAAAGTTAATCTTAGATATTAACCTCTCCTAAAAGTAAATAAGTAAAGAATATTGATTCACTATCAAGTAAACTACACACACAAAATGGTAATTCAGATTTGAATTTTCAAACAGTAATCTACAAAAAAACGTAAAACAAGAACAAAGATTTTCTATTCATTTGGGTTGATATTCCTTTCATTAATAGTACATTTAGTAGCATTTATCCAAATAAACCAAACAATAAATAAATTTTTCCTGCATCTCATACTAAAAATTTTGCTTGTGCATTTAGAAGTTTGGTATTTAAACTTTTGTTGAATTTGAACCTTGGTTTGGAAACTAGGATTCAAAATTTAAAACAGAAAAGAGAAAAAAAGGAAAACACAGACTGGCCAAAACCCCTCCACTCTAGCCCAAACCACCCACCGGCGGCCCAGTTTCCGCATCCTCTGCCTTCATGCGGGGGGGCACCGCTTCGACCGACCTCTGGCCCTAATGGCCAGTGTCCTGCCCGCCGAGCTCCTCTTGTTAAACGCGGATGCACTGATATGCGGGCCCGACACGTAAGTGTCCGCTGGATATCATGCACCGACAGGCGAGGACCACGCTCCATTCTCACCAACCGCGCGTGCCCTGGTCTGTCTCTGCCCTGTGGGCCCACATTCTCAGCTAAATTTTCCTATACACCCACCCAATTGCCATGGACGCTGGGGTCAGTGTGGACCCCGATCTCCAATCGAATCGCGCGATCCTCGGTCCACATGCATCCCTCGGGCTATATAAGGGTGTGGTCACAACCTCCTCTCCTCGTCCATATGTGACGTCGACCGAGTGCCGCCATCGTCACCGTGGAGGGGGAGGGCATCCGCTAGAGTCGTGTGGGGTGACCTATCATAGCAGAGCTCGACCACCACAATCGTGTGGACTGGGGGTTCGACATCACTCAAAGTGGCTGCGCATCGCCTCCCTCGGGGCGGGGGTAGTGATCTGTAACACCCGGCTTTAAGGAACAAAGCCAGGTGCATCTCATACATGCGCCAAAGAAGACAACATATATAATAACAGAGTGTATAGAGATAAATGTCATAAAAACATCAGAGTATTTATTACATAGCGGAAGACTTATTACAAAATAAAAGAATAAATATAAAACGAACTAAGGATCGTCGGCGCCAATGTCAACTGAGAAACGCCACCTAGATTAAGTCGAAGGCCTCGGTGTTAGGCGGCTCCTCTTCGACCACCTGTTCTTCTCCTGTGGGGGGGTGTGAGACAGCAAGAGTGAGCTCACATACGTTCATAGCTCAACAAGTCGTGGGGAATAATGTGGCATGAACTCACCAAAGGTGGGAGGTTCATGAAGTGTAAGGCTGATCAATGAAATAAAGGCTGAAGCTGAGCATTGCTTTTATAAGTTGGTCAAATTTTATTAGCAGTTACTAAGTGTAAGTAAATACCAAACATAGTAATAATAAGTAAAAGTAATAATAAAATAATCCCAAATGCAATGAAATGACAGGTTAAGTTTAAGTTCCATAATTTAATCATGTGAGTGTCCGAGCCGCTCATGACCGTGAGCACGGCTAGTATACCAGTTTTACACTCTGCAGAGGTTGCGCATCTTTACCCACAAGTCGTGTTACCCATTTGCCACGGAGTTGATCAGACTCCATACACCTCTACCTAGGAAGCGAGGCAGGGTACCACTACGAGGCCTTTACAAAGTTCCACTAGCTTAGACTACCACGCTACAGTTTATAGGAAGCTCCAGTGCAGGGTTCTTGCCTGACCGCCATCGCAGCAAAATCAACCCAAAGGACCTCCCTACACTGACCACTTCCCCTACTGCCCTTGCCCCTTTCGGGTAAGGTAGCCCTCCACTAGCTTCCTAGTTAATCAGCCAAGGGCGTCCCATTAAACCTTGTGGTAGCACTGTTTTCCCGGTGGTTCTCCATGTTCCCATTAACATAATGATCTTAACATGAACATTGAAGAATAAAACAGATAACAATAAATAGTATAACAATGAGTGATGAATATCTCTATACCCAAATCCACATAAAGCAATAGCATGTACTACCCAAAACTTTAGTAGTAAAACAGTGGTGAAGCAAGGTATAAAGAAGTCAAATCTAGGGTATCCTATTGGGTCCCAGCAAAATTATCCTATGCAGATCATTATGAATAAAAAGGAACATGAATGGGTAAAAGAAGTGATCAAGGGCACAACTTGCCTTCCACGAGCTCCTGCTCAGCAAGTCTCTACTTGTTGAACCTCAGATTCCACAGTGGCTTGCTCGTCTACTCGCAGCAATACAATACATACATAGCATAGCATAAATTAACATCACATCAAACATGCAAATAGAATATACAGTAATAATCTAGACATTAAAATAAGATCACAGGAATTGGAATCATTAAATTTGGAGTTATATATTTTAAGTTATGGATTTTCTAAGGTTTTATGCATTTAATACAAGATTAAGTGAAAGAATAATTTTAATGTGTTTGTCATGTCAGAACAGAGGCACTAATGGGTAGACAATATTATTACAAAAATTTAGGAACTAGAATGGACCAATTTGGAGTTCATATGCATTTACTATGAATTAAACAAGTTTTAACATTTATTTATGCACTAAAAATTGATTTCTGATATTAATTTCTGATTTCAAAGTTCTCTGGATTGGGCCTCAAAATCTGTAAAGCGCAGGGGTCTCTGCGAAATTAATCCAAGACACAGTCTACAGTCCCTATGGGACGGCGGGTTGATTCTTAAACACCATGAGGGTTTTTCTGCAAAGTGGATACGCGAAGGGGTATCGGCCAATCTCGGCCCTTAGATTAGAATCCTACGGCTAAAATTAGATTAAGCCGAGCTCGAACCGGTAAGTAAATCCACACGTTGATCCAGAGATCAACGGTGGAGATTCTACGCACCCTAAATCTATCCTACACTGTCCGATCAAAAATCAACGGCGCAGACCGAATGCGGCGAAGGGGTACGCGCCGTTCTAATCTGAACCGTCTAGAGGTAAGATCAACGGCCCTGGCGCCTTCGTCGCGGTTCGGTTGAGCTCGCCCACGAGCCCCGCGTTCTGTTGAGAACGAAGCCAGCTGACAAAACAGGCCCACCTGTCGGTGTCCGCTGCAGAGACACGCGCGCGAGGAGGAGAAGCCGTCGCTGACACCCGGTACCACCAACCAGAGAGAGCAAGAGAGTAGCAGAGGGAGCGACTGACGAGAGGGCCCCACCTGTCGGCGCGGATGCGACTTGGGCTGGCGTTAGGTACCTGGGCCGCGCGGCTTGAGTTCGGGAGTGGGCCAAAATGGGGTGTTGAGGCCCAGTTAGGGGTTTTATTCATTTCTTTTTTTTCCTGGTTTGTTTTCTTTTTATTTTGAATTCCAAATTTTTGAATTCAACCCTTGTGGCAAACTTTGGACTCGGTTCAAATATGAAATTTGAGCACTCTAGCATGGGATGAACCCATCATTTAAATTTATTTTCATGTATTGTTTAGTATTTTCTCCTTTCTTTTCTTGATTATTTCGCACTCTCAATTACTCAAGTTAGTCATTAATTCTCAAATTTGGATATGAATTCCTTTCTATTAATGTGACTTCCATTATTATTAAATGCACATACAAATAAAAGCCAACATGATGCACAATTTTATTTTATAGGTTATTGGTTATTTACTCCAAATAAATAAAACAATGTTTGTTCACATGTACTAATAAGTGGAAGCTACACACATATAAAGAGGTAATTCTTTATTTTTATGATTTACAATTTGGGCTTTACAAATCCTACCCCCCTTAAAAATAATCTCGTCCTCGAGATTTAAGAAGATCTAGAGAAAAGGTGGGGAAAATCTATACGAAGCTCTTCTTCTCTTTCCCAAGTTGCTTCATCTTCACCGTGGTGGCTCCATTGAACTTTGCACATCTTTATAACCTTATTCCTTGTAACTCGAGTCAATGCATCAAGAATCTTGATGGGGTACTCAGCATAAGTCAGGTCATCTTGAACACTAAGGTCCTCCATTGGTAACTGCTCCTCAGGTACCCTGAGGCACTTCTTTAGCTGAGGCACATGGAATACATCATGTACATCTGACAGGTGATCGGGTAGCTCTAGTTGATATGCAACTTCTCCCACTCGCTTTAAGATCAGGAAAGGTCCAATGAAGCGAGGGGACAACTTTCCTTTAACTTTAAATCTTCTCATACCCCGGAGAGGTGACACCTTCAAATAGACATGATCACCCTCCTTAAACTCCAGTAGTCTCCTTCTATTATCAGCATAGCTCTTTTGCCTTGATTGTGCAATTCTCAAATTTTCTCTTATCATTCGAACTTGTTCTTCTGCCTCTTGTATAAGTTCAGGCCCAAAGAACTGTCTTTCTCCAGTCTGATCCCAATACAGTGGAGTCCTGCATTTTCTACCATACAGAGCTTCAAATGGTGACATCTTCAAACTGGCCTGGTAGCTATTATTATAAGAAAACTCAGCATAGGGTAAGCTCTTCTCCCAACTGCCACCATGCTTGAGAGCACAAGCTCTTAACATATCTTCCAGCACTTGATTAGTCCTCTCTGTCTGTCCATCAATCTGGGGATGGTAGGCTGAACTAAAATTAAACTTTGTATCCAAGCTCTCATGCAACTTCTTCCAAAATCGAGAAGTAAACTGTGATCCTCGATCAGACATGATCTTCTTAGGTACTCCATGTAGACAAACTATCCGAGTCATATACAATTCTGCTAGCTTGGCTCCCGTGTAATTAGTCCTCACAGGTATGAAATGAGCCACTTTGGTCAATCTGTCCACAATTACCCAAATAGAATCGTACCCAGCAGGGGTGCGGGGTAGTCCAACAATGAAATCCATACCAATTTCTTCCCATTTCCACTCGGGTATCTTCAATGGGTGCAATAGTCCAGCGGGTCTTTGATGTTCAGCCTTAACTCTTTGACACACATCACACTTAGCCACATGAGCAGCCACATCTCTTTTCAGTCCATACCACCAATACTTTTGCTTCAAATCTTGATACATCTTAGTGCTTCCAGGGTGGATGGAGTAATCAGAATCATGAGCTTCTTTCAATATAGCCTCACGGAGGCTATCGATCTCTGGAACACATATCCGATCTTTGAACCATATAGTACCTTGCTCATCCTCCGTGAATTCCGGAACTCGACCATCCGTGATTAGATCCTTAATCTCTTGGATCTTAGCATCACCAACCTGACCTTTACGAATCTCTTGCTCCAAGGTAGGTTCCAACTCAATGGTAACTCCTTCAGTGTGAGTAACAATTCCCAGGTTGAGTCTCTCAAAGTCTTTTGCTAATTCATCAGGTAGCTGGACAACGAAAGCGGAGTGAACATGTTCTTTCCGACTCAAGGCATCTGCGACCAAATTCGCCTTGCCCGGGTGATAGTGAATCTCCAAATCATAATCCTTGATGAGCTCCAACCAACGACGTTGCCTAAGGTTGAGATCCTTCTGAGTGAATATATACTTCAAACTCTTATGATCCGTGTATACTTGGCACTTAGTTCCCATAATGTAGTGTCTCCAAATCTTAAGTGCATGCACAACGGCAGCTAGTTCCAAGTCATGAGTGGGATAGTTCAGTTCATGCTTCCGCAACTGACGAGATGCATAGGCAATCACATGTCCTTCTTGCATAAGCACACATCCAAGTCCTTGGCCACATGCATCACAGTAAATGTCAAATCCCTTTGCAGATCTGGCATAATCAATACTGGAGGTGACATTAATCTCTCCTTCAACTGATCAAAGCTTTCTTGGCACTTCTCATCCCACTTAAATTCTCTTCCTTTTTCCAAAAGCGATGTTATAGGCTTAGCAATTTTAGAGAACCCTTCAATAAATCTCCGATAATATCCTGCGAGTCCCAAGAAACTCCGAATCTCAGTAACTGTAGTGGGCACTCTCCACTCCATTATCTCCTTCACTTTAGCAGGATCCACTGCTATTCCTCCATTAGAAATAATATGACCAAGGAATGGCACCTTGTCAATCCAAAACTCGCACTTGCTGAACTTAGCGTAGAGTTGATTATCTCGCAACTTCTGTAGCACCAACCTCAGATGTTCCTCATGATCGCTATCACTCTGAGAATAAATAAGAATATCGTCGACGAATACCACGACGAATCTATCCAAATACTCCATAAACACCTTATTCATCAAGTTCATAAAATAAGCTGGTGCATTGGTTAATCCAAATGACATAACAGTGAACTCATATAATCCATATCGAGTCGAGAAAGCTGTCTTGGGAATATCCGATGGTCTAATCCTCATCTGATGGTAACCCGATCGGAGATCAATCTTCGAGAATACTCTAGCACCTCTCATCTGATCAAATAAATCCTCAATACGGGGTAATGGATACTTGTTCTTCACCGTGACATCATTAAGTGATCTATAGTCCACACACATCCTCTGGGATCCATCCTTCTTCTGTACAAATAGAACCGGTGCTCCCCAAGGTGAGGAACTCGGACGAATGTAACCAGCCTCTTGTAACTCCGTCAACTGCTTCTTCAGTTCCTTCAACTCCTCTACGGACATTCTATATGGCCGTTTTGAAATAGGGGCGGTTCCAGGTAAGAGATCAATAACAAACTCAACTTCTCTATCAGGTGGCATCCCTGGTAACTCCTCTGGAAAGACATCCGGAAAATCTCTAACCACCCGGATGTTGTTACCAACAAACTCCTCAGGCATAAAGAACATTGCACACATGGATGAGGAGGTTACTGCAATATTAACTTGAAATCTTTCTCCTTTAGTGGTAGTGAGTTCTACGGTACCTCTACCACATGCTATAACGGCCTTTGCCTTTCTTAGCCATGACATACCAAGGATCAGATCTATACTGCTTGACTCTAATATTATAGCAGTAGCTCCAAATTCTCTACCCATAATGGTTAATGTCAATCTACGTGTCATTTGATTCGCCTCAACAGGCCCTTTAGGTGTAATTACTATCATGGGTTTTCTCATATTTAGCAGTGGTATTTCATTTGTGTTGGCATAACGAGCAGACATGAATGAATGTGTAGCACCAGAATCAAATAATATGGTGGCAGGAATTGCATTAACATAAAACATACCAAGTACGAGGTCACCACCATCAGGAGTATCATCAATGCTGACGTGATTCACCCTGGCTATAGAATATCCCTTGCCAGGAGTCTGTTGCTTGTTCTGAACTGGAGTAGTAGCAATCCTCTGTGGGCAGACATTTGCATAATGACCAGTCTTCCCACACTTGAAACACGTAGTGCCTGGACTCTGTCCTGCAAACTTTGTCGGAGTGCCAGTGGGGGTGGCCTGTCGAGGAGGTGGAGTCCTCAGTGGTGATTGCTGAACTAGGCGCGGTCCTCCTGGTCGAGTCGGTGTACCTATGGTGAACTGTAACGAGGACGAACACTGCTGCTACCCTGTCCTTGCGAGATAGCCTTTCTCTTCAAATCACCCAGTTGAACACGCTTGTGTTCAATAGCAAGAGCCATATCCAGTAGCCTCTGAAATGATGGAAAAGTGTGTGCAACCAGTGCATATTGCAAGGGTCCATTCAGTCCTTCAATGAAGTGCTCCTGCTTTCTTTCATCCTCAGCAACTTCCTCCGGAGCATACCTCGACAGCTGAATAAATTTGTCTCTGTACTCGCTGACCGACATATTGCCTTGCTTCAATGACAGAAACTCCTTCTTCTTGATCTTTATCATCCCAGCTGGAATATGGTAGTTCCTGAACTGCATACTGAACTCTGCCCAAGTAATAGTATCAGCAGCATCATGGGCAGCAGTATAAGAATCCCACCAGTCAGCAGCAGGACCAGTCAGGCGTCCAGAAGCATATAAAACCTTCTCCCGGTCAGTGCATTGTGCAATATTCAGCATCTTCTCAATTGACTTCAACCAATCGTCTGCATCAAGTGGATCTGGCGAACTGGCGAAGGTCGATGGCTTATGACTCATAAACTCACGGTGCTTATCACGAGGTGGAACTGGTGGTGGTGGTGGAGGCAATGGCACTTGTTGCTGTTGCTGCTGCTGTTGAAGTTGTTGTTGCAGCTGCTGTTGTTGCGCTCTCCTTTCTTGGCGTATCTCATCTCTCTCCTGGCGCAACTCCTGGCGTATATCTTCTCTTTCCTGACGCATTTCTTGGCGTTCTTGCTGCATCTGGGCACGCATATCAGCCATAGTGTCCGCCATTTGCTGCATCACCGCCATCTGAGCAACAACCAGTGGGTCAACTCCGCCTGGTGGAGGATTAGGAGGATTCATCTCTGCAGGCTGTGGCTGAGGTTGTCTATATATCCTTCGAGTGTGTCGGTTAGGAGGCAAATCAATTCCACCACCCCGCCTGGTATTGACCATCTGAGTTAGATACATAAGGTAAGAGAATAGTAGACAAGGCAGTAATTACAAATCATGTTACTTTGGGGGATTTATTAGTTAAGCAGTTTAATATTTTACCCACCATAGCTAATTTATTACCTTATGCTGGCACATGCTAAGATGTCCATATAATATTACTTCAATCAATCAAAGAAGCAAATCAGACATTTTTCATCAGAACAATCAACCAACATTTTTAATAGAGAAAATATTTTTTTTCTTAGGTCTCCTATCTCTTAAAAATGTCATAGGGGTAGGGATTCCAAGGTGTGAAATCCATCTTGTCTTAGAATAAAAAGGTAAGAATGATCAGAGTAGAACAGTAGAAGGTGAGACAGGATCAAGATAAGTGTAGAAAGAATCAGAGTAAGATAAGTAGGTAATGGTCTGTCCATTTCTATCTAGGTTTCGTCCTACAGTCAACATTTCCTCTGATACCACTTCTGTAACACCCGACTTTAAGGAACAAAGCCAGGTGCATCTCATACATGCGCCAAAGAAGACAACATATATAATAACAGAGTGTATAGAGATAAATGTCATAAAACATCAGAGTATTTATTACATAGCGGAAGACTTATTACAAAATAAAAGAATAAATATAAAACGAACTAAGGATCGTCGGCGCCAATGTCAACTGAGAAACGCCACCTAGATTAAGTCGAAGGCCTCGGTGTTAGGCGGCTCCTCTTCGACCACCTGTTCTTCTCCTGTGGGGGGTGTGAGACAGCAAGAGTGAGCTCACATACGTTCATAGCTCAACAAGTCGTGGGGAATAATGTGGCATGAACTCACCAAAGGTGGGAGTTCATGAAGTGTAAGGCTGATCAATGAAATAAAGCTGAAGCTGAGCATTGCTTTTATAAGTTGGTCAAAATTTTATTAGCAGTTACTAAGTGTAAGTAAATACCAAACCATAGTAATAATAAGTAAAAGTAATAATAAAATAATCCCAAATGCAATGAAATGACAGGTTAAGTTTAAGTTCCATAATTTAATCATGTGAGTGTCCGAGCCGCTCATGACCGTGAGCACGGCTAGTATACCAGTTTTACACTCTGCAGAGGTTGTGCATCTTTACCCACAAGTCGTGTTACCCATTTGCCACGGAGTTGATTAGACTCCATACACCTCTACCTAGGAAGCGAGGCAGGGTACCACTACGAGGCCTTTACAAAGTTCCACTAGCTTCAGACTACCCGCTACAGTTTATAGGAAGCTCCAGTGCAGGGTTCTTGCCTGACCGCCATCGCAGCAAAATCAACCCAAGGACCTCCCTACACTGACCACTCCCCTACTGCCCTTGCCCCTTTCGGGTAAGGTAGCCCTCCACTAGCTTTCCTAGTTAATCAGCCAAGGGCGTCCCATTAAACCCTTGTGGTAGCACTGTTTTCCCGGGTGGTTCTCCATGTTCCCATTAACATAATGATCTTAACATGAACATTGAAGAATAAAGCAGATAACAATAAATAGTATAACAATGAGTGATGAATATCTCTATACCCAAATCCACATAAAGCAATAGCATGTACTACCCAAAACTTTAGTAGTAAAACCAGTGGTGAAGCAAGGTATAAAGATAGTCAAATCTAGGGTATCCTATTGGGTCCCAGCAAAATTATCCTATGCAGATCATTATGAATAATAAGAACATGAATGGGTAAAAGAAGTGATCAAGGGCACAACTTGCCTTCCACGAGCTCCTGCTCAGCAGTCTCTACTTGTTGAACCTCAGATTCCACAGTGGCTTGCTCGTCTACTCGCAGCAATACAATACATACATAGCATAGCATAAATTAACATCACATCAAACATGCAAATAGAATATACAGTAATAATCTAGACATTAAAATAAGATCACAGGAATTGGAATCATTAAATTTGGAGTTATATATTTTAAGTTATGGATTTTCTAAGGTTTTATGCATTTAATACAAGATTAAGTGAAAGAATAATTTTAATGTGTTTGTCATGTCAGAATAGAGGCACTAATGGGTAGACAATATTATTACAAAAATTTAGGAACTGGAATGGACCAATTTGGAGTTCATATGCATTTACTATGAATTAAACAAGTTTTAACATTTATTTATGCACTAAAAATTGATTTCTGATATTAATTTCTGATTTTCAAAGTTCTCTGGATTGGGCCTCAAAATCTGTAAAGCGCAGGGGTCTCTGCGAAATTAATCCAAGACACAGTCTACAGTCCCTATGGGACGGCGGGTTGATTCTTAAACACCATGAGGGGTTTTCTGCAAAGTGGATACGCGAAGGGGTATCGGCCAATCTCGGCCCTTAGATTAGAATCCTACGGCTAAAATTAGATTAAGCCGAGCTCGAACCGGTAAGTAAATCCACACGTTGATCCAGAGATCAATGGTGGAGATTCTACGCACCCTAAATCTATCCTACACTGTCCGATCAAAAATCAACGGCGCAGACCGAATGCGGCGAAGGGGTACGCGCCGTTCTAATCTGAACCGTCCAGAGGTAAGATCAACGGCCCTGGCGCCTTCGTCGCGGTTCGGTTGAGCTCGCCCGCGAGCCCCGCGTTCTGTTGAGAACGAAGCCAGCTGACAAAACAGGCCCACCTGTCGGTGTCCGCTGCAGAGACACGCGCGCGAGGAGGAGAAGCCGTCGCTGACACCCGGTACCACCAACCAGAGAGAGCAAGAGAGCAGCAGAGGGAGCGACTGACGAGAGGGCCCCACCTGTCGGCGCGGATGCGACTTGGGCTGGCGTTAGGTACCTGGGCCGCGCGGCTTGAGTTCGGGAGTGGGCCAAAATGGGGTGTTGAGGCCCAGTTAGGGGTTTTATTCATTTCTTTTTTTTCCTGGTTTGTTTTCTTTTTATTTTGAATTCCAAAATTTTGAATTCAACCCTTGTGGCAAACTTTGGACTCGGTTCAAATATGAAATTTGAGCACTCTAGCATGGGATGAACCCATCATTTAAATTTATTTTCATGTATTGTTTAGTATTTTCTCCTTTCTTTTCTTGATTATTTCGCACTCTCAATTACTCAAGTTAGTCATTAATTCTCAAATTTGGATATGAATTCCTTTCTATTAATGTGACTTCCATTATTATTAAATGCACATACAAATAAAAGCCAACATGATGCACAATTTTATTTTATAGGTTATTGGTTATTTACTCCAAATAAATAAAACAATGTTTGTTCACATGTACTAATAAGTGGAAGCTACACACATATAAAGAGGTAATTCTTTATTTTTATGATTTACAATTTGGGCTTTACATGATCGGAGTGCACGACAATTTCTTGCCATGGTGGATGCACCACTGCCGGGCCACCATCTGTCGTCGACAGGGCATGGCACAACATTAGTCAAGGTGAGAACCTCTCCAATCGCATTGCGTTAACTTGAGCATCACGTAGAAGCTTGCAGATTGGGGGTTTGTGCTGTAGTACGCTGGCTCGGTACTTCTCTGGCAAAGGTGCACCGTGGGCAGGACGGCGCCGTCGCGGTCAGCTGGAGATTGCGCGGGCTGCTTGGCGACCGTTGGATTGGGCAGCAACAGTTCAGATTAGGGTAGGAGTACACAATCGGCTAGGGAAATCATTGTTGTAGATCGGCTTACAGAGGGATGAGAGGATATCCTGGTGTTTTAAAATCTAGAGCGTTGATCTCATATCCAAGGGCTAGAATTTCGTACCGGTTCGTGTTTTATTGTGGGCTATGGATCTTGGCTCCAAGGGCTGGCTACGTCCACATTACAGGAGTCACGTAGTTTTGTAAAAGAGTCCCCAAAGTATTCAAGAATGAACCCGCCATCCATTCATATACATGGACATTATCGCGGATGCCTCGGGTTTATAATAGAAATTGCACAGAGGTCCTTAACAAATCACAGTTTGGTCCATGGATACTTACTTTTTATAATAAAATTTGCCTAAAACTTATTTCCTTCATAAATTTCTCATTTTTACTCTGCTTTAGTCCATTCAAATTGTGTTAGCTTCATAATAAAGTTGTCTATATAGTAACAACATCATTAGTGCCATGTCACTTACTTTTATAATTAGATATTGTTTAATCCATGTTTAGTGGATTAAGATGGCTAATCAAAGTTAACCTATCTATAATTATAATCTGACTAAGATATATTAACTAATCAAGTTATAACATGTGCTAAAGTTGAATTAATTATTTACATCTCACATGACTTCTAACATAGAAGATATTATTATTATTATTGAAATACCTAAAACTTTAGAAAGCTATATCTTCTGGACCATAACTCTGATTTTTTGGTTCTCGAACCTACGATCTCGTAGCAGCGCGTAGAATATTCTTACGCTGTTTGTTCTCATGTTTGGTGTACTGTTATTTTATGTACTATTTTGCTATGAGTAGCAGTGAGGTCACGAGAAACTTGAACACCAATTTGGTGAAGTACCTAGGATCTGAAGTCTAAGGCAAGTTGTGCCCTTGATAACTCTTCTTTACCTAATAATGTTCTATGTTAATCACTGTGATATGCTCAGGTTAATTTGATGGGTCCTAATAGGTTTCCCTAGATTTTTTACCCCACCCCTTGTAGACAAATGAATTATTGGGTAGACTTGCTATTGCTCTACCTAGTTTTGGGATTAATGTTACATTTGAATTATGATCATGTTCCAATTATGTTTTTGTTTTAATTATTGTTCATGACAAGGTCATTGTATTAATTGGAACATGGATCTTAACTTGAGATAACAGTGCTACAACAAGGGTGGTATGGGACACCCCTGGCTTACTAATTAGGAAAACTAGTGGAGGACTACCTTACCCAAAAGTGGCAAGGGCGGCAGAGGAGCTGCAGTATAGGGAGGTTCTTGGGTCGATCATGCTGTGATGGCTTTTCAGACGAGGGATTCCTATATTGCCCTTCTCAGAAACCGTAGTGGGTTTTCTGAAGCTAGTGGAACTTTGTAAATGCCGCGTAGTGCTACCCTGCCTCGTCTCCTCAGTAGAGATGAATGGGAAGTCGCGATCCCTTGGCAAATGGGTAATACGACTTGTGGGTAAAGGGTGCAACCTCTACAGAGTGTAAAACTGGTATATCAGCCGTGCTCATGGTCAAGAGCGACTTAGGACTCTCGCATGATTAATTTGTGGAACTAAACTTAATCTGTCATATACATTTCATTGTGGGTGTTATTATTAACTGTGATCTCTTATTTAATTGGGTTGATATCTACTTATAC
Organism: Zea luxurians; assembly: GCA_029449295.1. Lineage (NCBI taxonomy): Eukaryota > Viridiplantae > Streptophyta > Magnoliopsida > Poales > Poaceae > Zea > Zea luxurians. The sequence goes on from JAOPSE010002448.1 coordinate 74,005, forward strand.
TTAGTAACTGCTAATAAAATTTTGACCAACTTTAAAAGCTATGCTCTGCTTTAACCATCTTCTTTGGTAAGCCTTACACTTCACATGAGCCCCCACCGTAAGTGAGCTCATGCACATTATTCCCCACAACTTGTTGAGCGACGACCGTATGTGAGCTCACCCTTGTTGTACACACATCCCCTAGGTCAAGGACATGTACCACAACATGAGAAGCATGAAGGATGTCACGATAAGGTTCGTGAGAGGTCTAGGCTGTCATCTCCTAGTCAACTATGGTTGCTAGATCATCGTCTTCGTATGATGTAATTATATAGCTATTTTGTATAGAACTCTTATTGCATAGTAAAGATGTGACATTCGTTTCTATACCATGAGTCATCATATGTGTGAGACTTGATCCTAGCACACATTTGAGGTGGACCCGAGTTTGCCCCCTAAACCTAGGTGTGGCAGCAGTAGTTCCCTGAAAACCCCGAATTAACAGAGGCCTAGAAGATGTACTTCGACGGGTCACTGAAGCTATAAGGAGTAGGGGCTAGAATCCTCTTCATCGCCCTTGGAGGACATCAGCTCAAGTACGCGTTGCAACTTTTATTTCAAGCTTCCAACAATGCAGCAGAGTACAAAGCCTTGATACATGGGCTCAACATTGTTGTATCACTCGGGATCAACATATTGATGGTATATGAAGATTCCCTAGTTGTCATCAAGAAGGTCAACAAGGACTGGGACTGCTCCACCGATTCAATGGGAAATTACTATGCCGCGATCAGGAAGATTGAAGATAAATTCGAAGGCTTAGAGTTGCACCACATAAAAAGAGATCGCAATGCAGCAGATACTCTATCAAAGCTAGGATCAAGCGGGCACAAGCTCCATTAGGCATATTTGTCTAGGAGATACAACAACAAAGTGCCGCATTAGGGCCAGTGGAGGAATGCATGGAAGTGGAGCAGGCAGATCTAGACCCAAATGACTGGAGTGTGCCAATCATCAAATACATCAAAAATAAACAATGAGAATGAGAAGAGAAGCAAGAGCGAGTGAAGAAGATGGTTGCAAGTGGGTGGTTTATTTAAAGAGGCCAAGGAACGACCCTTCGGCTCCTGCCCGTATAGAGAATAGTTGTAAGGTCTTCAATAGTCGTGTAAATTTCCAAGAAAAGGAGCAGGACACTGACACCCATTGGCGTAACACGGCAGCGAGGAGGAGTAATACCAACCGCTCAAGTGCATTATTACCCTATGTCGCATCAGGTTACTATTTTGAGACAAGACAACATACACACTGATTGGGTGTACAAACCGGGTTTTTTGGGATTTTCTAAAGCAACATGATCCACAAGGTATCTACATGAGTTACAAAATGACAAACTCAAGATTGGTCACACTGAAGTTAGCCGGACCTCTATTGGCTAGAACCCAATTAGCGGTTGCATTAAAACCCTGGCTAAATGCCATCCAGTCAGACCTCTACCGGCTCAAACTTAGTCAGCCATATTTTAGTTGGCTAGGCCCCAGCCAACACAAGTTCAATTGGGCAAATCTCAGTCTGGTACAATTGCTATAATAAACTAGAGTTTTCTAAAGGTAGATTATGAAGACCTTTGAGTTGATTAGTACTCAAATCAATTCAAAGCTCGGGGGATACACCCATTGGGTGCACCTATGGTGTAACCAGTGGATACAAGGACAAAAAGAAAATGTCGAATTCAAAAGCAGACAATGAAGACCTTTGAGTTGATTGATACTCAAATCAATTCAAAGCTCGGGGGCTACACCCATTGGGTGCAGATACAGGAATGAAACAAAACAACCTTCGAAAAGCTTAGAAGAAACAAATGACATCGTTCTACCTTAGAGTGTCGAGCTAACCACTCTCAAAAGCTGGCTTGAGTCTCGAGGGCTTGTGGGAGATAGATATCCCCGGGTCCTCATGAACACTAAAATGTATCATGAGTCGCTTGACGAGCCTCCCACTTGGTCGTCCTATGGGATGGGACAACATGATGTAGCCGGGTTAGGCGAGCCTGATCCAAGACGGCAAAGATTGATGTTCGAGTTAGGCGCTACTGAAGCACTGATATCTTTGGTGGTGTAGTTGCAAGCTCCTCGGGAGCTATGCATTCGACGATAACTCGGGAGATAAGGCGATCAAGACTTCGGATATATAGGAATGCAAGCTGCGACAAAGAAGGGGATAAGCGAAGTAGATAGTGATCACAACTTGTAAAGGGATAACTCTCTGGTCATATATATATAAGGTCGAGGGGGAACCCCTATAGAATCATCTCATCTCAAACCATTTCACCCCATCCTCATCAACAACAATTGAGCCATCACAAATCTAATTTGTAGTCCTCATACTCTAGAAATCAATACCTAGCCACAACAGGAAGTAGGGTGTTACGTAATTCAAAGCGGCCCAAACCTATATAGATCTACGAGCTATACCGATGTGCTTCTGCACGTACCATCAAATCATAATCAACAACGCTGTCCTACCCAAAAGCATCACATGGGTAACCCCGTGTGCGTAGTTGGGTCACAAACACCAACAACCTGTGCTTCAGTCCTGAGTTTGGTTTGTGGTACTCTTCTTCTATTATGTCTTTGTGCAGATATTCAGATGCTGATTTTGTGGGATGCCACTTGGAGCGCAAGTCTTCTCCTAGGACTTGTAAGTTTTTGGGGACTTTGTTGGTTTCCTAGTCTTCGCACAAACAGTCTTGCGTTGCTTAGTCTACCATGGAGGCTGAGTATGTTGCTGCCGCTAGCTGTTGCTCACAGTTGCTTTGGATGATGGCCACTTTACAAGATTTTGTCTTGGATTTTCATCATGTGCCTCTGCTTTGCGATAGCACGAGTGTTGGAGCGAAGGCAGAAACGCCACCCTTCGCCCGAAGTCTCCACCGCTTAGCCCCTGCCCTGACAGACAAAGCAGGCAGGGACACCCTTCGCTTCATCGACACCAGAGACAACACGGAGACCCTTCGCTCGATTCGGCACCAGACGAAGGCCTGCGGCGACGCCTCCCCGCGGCGCGGCCTCGGTCAGCTCCGAGGCCCACATGAGATCTGGCCCATTGTAACGGGCCCTGCGTGGCCGCGTTTGTGTTACGGGCCTAATTTGTAAAGGCGTACTTGTAATTACAGCTTGTAACCCCGCTTTATGGGAATATTCTGGGGATAAACTAGGTACCTGAGGGCACATGCGTCCTTAATGCAAGGCGCCGTGCACTCGGATACCTATAAATACCCCCGCACAGTGCCCGTGAGAGGCCAGATTAACAGAGCTTTTGCCATCACGCGCGAGTGCCCTGTTGCCATCACCATTCACCTGTGTTGGGTCTCCTTGCTGTCGAGAGACAGTGCCAACATTTGGCGCCCACCGTTCGTGCTACGAGACAACCACCCGCGATGGCACCCAAGAGAGCTAACCCGAAGGCTGACGAGGCTGCGAAGGCAGCACTGCTCGCCGCAAGAAAGGGCAAGGCCCTCGCCCTCACCCAATCCACCCACCAAGAGGCCACTGAAGACGACACCCTCCGCACCTGCGACCCTGAGGGACAACCCTCAGGCTTCGCACCTCCCTCATGCTTCGCACCTCCCTCAGGCTTCGCACCACCGGAGGGCGCGGACCTCGCCGAGGACGGTGAAGTCCTCGGCATCTCAGCAGAAGAACAGCTACAGCTGCGCGCTCTGCGCCTCAAGAACCGCAACCTCCAGAGGCAGAAGGAGATACTGGAGGCCAAGCGCCAGCGTGTGTCCGCACTCGCCAAAGTGCGGCAGATGATACGCGATGAAGAGCACAAGGCCCAGGAACTCGAGCGGGAGATCGCGCTGATGCAGCGCGAAGGCCACCTCGGCCCGCAGCACGAGTCATCCCTCCAGCAGCGCGCACAAAACGAAGACACGCGCGAAGGCCACCCCGGCCTGCAGCATGAGCCACCCCTGCAACACCGCGCGCAACCGGAGGACCCGCGTTTCCCCCAGCGCGACTTCACTTTCCCGCACGCCGCGCCATTCCAAGGGGTCAATTATCTCGATGAGCGAAGTCCCCTGGCGCCTCACCTGCAAGTGACGCCCTGGCCAGCTAACTTCCGGGCTGGGACCTACCCCAAGTACAACGGCAGCACCGACCCGGCTCAATACATAATGAGTTACCAGGTCGCCGTCGCATCGTCCGGGGGGGACGACGCCACAATGGCGAAGTCCTTCATCATCGCCCTCGAGGGCCCCGCACTCACCTGGTTCACCAGGTTGCCTCCGCTGTCCATCGACTCCTGGAGAAGTCTCCGGGACAAGTTCCTCCTCAACTTCCAAGGGTACCGCCCGGACACCGACGCCCTGGCCGAGCTCTCGCTCTGCAAGCAGCTAGAGAGGGAGACCCTGAGGGAATATTACCGCAAATTCCTCACACTTAAGTCACAGCTACCCTCAGTCGATGACCAGATTGCCATCCACTATGCTATCAGTGGTCTTCGCGCTGGCGTCCTTTACAGCCACTGCATCAGAGATCCGCCGAAGAACCTCCAAGAGCTGTACCAGCTGTTTGAAAAGTATGCCAGATCCGAGGAGCTCCACCAGCGCAAGATTGAGTCCCAGCGGAAGCCAAAAGACGCTCCACAGTCCAGCCGCACGTGGACAAGAACTCCGCAACCAGACTCCGGTCGAGATGGCCGCGGTCAGCCGCAAGTGCACAACATTGCCAACCAGCAGCCGGCCGCTGACCCCCTTCGGCGCCAGGAATATCCCCCCCAGGGCCGCGGAAGTGGAACTCGCGGCAGGGGTCGAGGGCGTGCGCAGCCACCCCCTCCACCGCGCCGATTTTACTGCCTTTTCCATGGCGAAGACTGCGCCCACCCAACCAAAGACTGCCCCGAAGTGAAGGCCACCAGAGACAGAATGGCAAGGGCGCAGCCAGCCGACAACCCCAGAATTGTCGCGCATAACTACCAGCCACCCCCTCCACCATATATCCACGCTCCCGCCCCGCATCCACCGCACCACGCTTACCAACATCATCAGGAAGTACAAATCGTACATCCTCCGCCTCCACCACCACACCAGCAACAACAAAACATCCCCACGCCCCAAAGCAGGAGGACTTCGCCGATCAACCTTATCGCGGAGTCATTCATATGATAACTGGGGGTCCAGCACCGACTTCGACACCAAGCGGCAGAAGCGGGACCACTACCGCAGCATAAACCATGTCGCCGTCACGGGCCCAGTTGTACAGACAAAGTGGTCCCACGTACCGCTCACCTTCGACGCACGGGACGTCGACTTGCGCAGCGCCCCCCACTGCGATGCCATGGTCATCAATTGCAGCGTGGCAGGCTGGGACCTCCACAAGGTCCTCGTTGACAACGGCAGCCAGGCAGACATCATCTTCCTCCACGCCTTCGATCGCATGGGCATCAGCCACAGCCTGCTTAAGCCTTCGGATAACCCGTTGTATGGCTTCGGCGGCAAGGGCACCTTCCCCGTCGGCAAAATAGAATTGCCCCTCTCCTTCGGTGTAGCACCCAATGCCCGAAGTGAGCAAGTGACTTTTGACATTGTGGATATGGTATATCCATACAACGCCATCATGGGCCGGGGCTCCATCAATAAGTTTGAAGCTGCCATCCACGGACTGTATTTGTGTATGAAGATACCAGGCCCGCTAGGCGTAATTACAGTCTTCGGTAACCAGCAGACAGCGCGCAACATAGAGCGAGACTTCGTGCCGGGTCAGAGGAACGTGCACTGTCTCACGACACAGTGCGAGGTCCCTGCGCCCGCCAGCCCAACTGACAAACAACACGACAAGGCTCAGTTGCAGAGTCAGGATGGGACCAGGACTGTCCCCCTCGATCAGGCCACGCCCAAGCAGACAGTCACTATCAGCGAAGACCTTACTTCGCATGAAGAAGAGAAGCTCCTCTGCTGCCTGGCCAAGAATAAAGATGTCTTCGCCTGGTCCGCCCTCGACCTGGTCGGAGTCAGCCGATCTATAATCGAGCACAGTTTGGGAATTGACCCCTCGGTGCGACCAAGAAAGCAAAGGCTCCGCAAAATGTCCGACGAAAAAACAGAGGCCGCCAAGGCGGAGGTGCACCGCCTCCTAGAGGCTAAATTCATTGAGCCAGTGGCTTACCCCACATGGCTCTCCAATGTTGTAATGGTGCAGAAAAAAAGCGGGAAATGGCGGATGTGCATAGACTTCACCAGTCTCAATAAGGCCTGCCCAAAAGACAATTTCCCGTTGCCACGGATCGACAAAATAGTCGATAGCGCGGCCGGATGCGAGGTCATGTCTCTCCTCGACTGCTTCTCCGGCTATCACCAGATATACATGAAGGAGGAAGACAAGGCCAGCACCAGCTTTATAACACCCTTCGGCACTTATTGCTTCGTCAGAATGCCAGAGGGTCTCAAGAATGCCGGGTCCACCTTCTCCAGACTCACCAAAACAGTACTCGAGGGGCAGGTCGGCCGAAATATATTTACATATGTGGACGACATCGTCGTCGCCAGCAAAAATAAGGAGGACCATCTCGCCGACCTGGCCGAGACATTCGCAAACATGCGAGACGCACGACTCCGCTTAAACCCGGAAAAGTGCGTTTTCGGTGTTCGCCAGGGCAAGATATTGGGCTACCTGGTGTCGCACCGCGGCATCGAGGCCAACCCAACCAAGATCCAGGCCATCATCGACATGTCGCCTCCGCAGTCCTCCAGGGATGTCCAGCGTCTGACAGGCAGATTGGCCGCTCTCAACAGATTCATTTCCAGGTCGGCCGAGCGAAGTCTTCCTTTCCTCAAAACTCTCCGCGGCGCAAAAGACTTCTCTTGGGGGCCGGAGCAAGCAGCGGCCTTCGCCTCATTAAAACAGTACTTAACGGAGCTGGCCACCCTCACGAGCCCCGACTCCTCGCTCCCCTTATTGCTCTATGTCGCGGCTTCGCCGCACGCGGTCAGCGCGGCACTAGTGCAGGAGCAGACAGTCGAAGGCGCTGTCAGACAGTGCCCTGTTTATTACGTCTCCGAGGTCCTGACACCGTCCAAATGCAACATGACAGAGCTGGAGAAGATCGCCTACGCAGTCGTTATGTCCTCGCGCAAGCTGCGCCATTACTTTGAAGCATTCAAGGTCCGCGTCACCTCAGACAGGGGGCTCGGCGAACTGTTTAGAAACCCGGAGGCATCGGTGAGGATCGCCAAGTGGGCAGCCGAACTCTCCGGCTACCACATCAGCTTCGAGCCCAGGACAGCCATCAAATCGCAAGTCCTGGCAGACTTCGTCGTCGACTGGACCGGGCCAGTGACACAGCCGGACCCGACCACAGAGAAGGTCTGGACGATCCACTGCGACGGCGCATGGTGCCATGCGGGGGCAGGCGTCGCCGCAATCATAACCTCACCAGTCGGGGTCAAGCACAGATATGCAGCACGACTCAGCTTCAATCTGGACTCCGACAGATGCACAAATAATATAGCAGAGTACGAAGCAGTCATCCTCGGCCTCCGCAAGCTAAGGGCCCTCGGAGTCACCACTTGCATCATCAAAACAGACTCCAAGGTAGTTGCCGGCCAGGTCGAAAAAGACTACGCAGCCAAGGACCCCGCACTCATGCAATACCTCGCGGCCATCCGAAGTCTCGAGAGGCAGTTCAAGGGGTTCACCGTGCAGCATGTGGACCGGGCCAAGAACGAGGAGGCCGACGCATTGGCCAAGGCCGCGGCCAGGGGCGAAACCCTGCCCTCTGACGTGTTCTTCCACGTCATCGGCACACCAGCAGTCCGGAGCCCCGAAGGGCTCCAAATAACCAATGACAGCGAGGGCCACCGTACAGTCAACCTCATCATGACCGAAGACTGGCGCGCACCCATAACCCTGTTCCTGCAGGGGTATTATCACCCAGCCGACATCAGTGAGGCCAAGCGCCTCAGACATCGAAGCCGAGACTTCGCTCTGATTGAAGGCCAACTCTATAAAAAAGGGGTCAGTCAACCAATGCTTAAGTGCGTCACCGAGGCCGAAGGCATGCAGATTCTACGTGAAGTCCACAGTGGCACGTGCGGCTCGCACGCGGGGCCGAGAGCCCTAGCTGCTAAGGTGATCCGCTAGGGTTTTTACTGGCCCGCAATGATTTGCGCTGCGAATCGGGTCACTCGGTCCTGCGAAGCCTGCCAGAAGTTCTCTCCTCGGTCAGGCGGCCCTTCGCAGTATACAAAGCTAATCGCCCACACATGGCCTCTACAGCGCTGGGGTCTCGACATTGTTGGACCCCTGCCCACCGCTCAGGGGAACCTTAAGTTCGCCTTCGTCGCGGTCGAATACTTCACCAAATGGATCGAGGCACGGGCTGTCTCCACAATAACATCAAAGACTGCCCAAAAATTCTTCTGGCAGAACATCGTTTGCCGCTTCGGAGTACCGTCCGAATTAACAGTCGACAACGGCAAGCAGTTTGATAACCAAGGCTTCAAGGATTTTTGTTTCTCCATTGGCACCAAGCTTGCCTTCGCCTCAGTCTATCATCCGCAGTCCAACGGGGTCGTGGAGCGCGCCAACGGAAAAATCTTCACAGCTATCAAAAAAATGCTCCTCGATGAAAAAAAGGGCAGATGGAGCGATTTTTTACCCGAGGCAGTCTGGGCACTAAACACGACTGAATGCAGGGCGACCGGGTTCACCCCCTTCCGTCTTTTATACGGATCGGAGGCCATGACCCCGCAAGAAATAAAGCACGGGTCCCCGCGAACAGTCCCGGCGGCCGTCCCAGATGTGGACGAGCCAACTTCAAAGGATCTCATCGACGGAGACCGTGTCTTCGCCCTACAGGCCCTGAACAAGTATCAAGCCCAGACCAAAGCATGGCGCGACCATTCAGTCACCCCGAGGGAGTTCAGCGAGGGGGACCTCGTACTCATTCGAACAGCTCGAACGGAGTCCAAGGGCAAGCTGGAGCCTAGGTGGGAGGGCCCTTTCATCGTCAAGACAAAAGCTTCCCCCAGCGCTTACAGGCTCACAACGCCAACCGGCGAGGACCTGGAGCACTCCTGGAACATTGACAACCTCCGCAAATTTTTTGTTTGATTCCCCAGGGCCGTCTTCGCCCTTGTAATTCGCAAAAACGTTCTTGCACCGGCCCGCACTCTTTTCCTCCCGGGGGTGAGGTTTTTAACGAGGCGGAGCCATGTAATATATGCGTAAAAAATCCCCCGCAAAAAGACATGCGTCGAAAAAGACCGCGATGACGGTCTTCGACATTCGACCACCACGAGGTCACCGCGAGGCTAAGCGCTAGCTACCCTCGCGTGCGACAAATCCGCGCAAAAGCCGCCTAAGGGTGCAGCCGGATTAGCACAACAAGTGCGAAAAAAATCTAAGTCTACCGCGAAGACTATCCGCGCAAAAGTCGCCTAAGGGTGCAGCCGGATTAGCACAACAAGTGCGAAAAAAAAAATCTAAGTCTATCGCGAAGACCATCCGCGCAAAAGTCGCCCAAGGGTGCAGCCGGATTAGCACAACAAGTGCGAAAAAAATCTAAGTCTATCGCGAAGACTATCCGCGCAAAAGTCGCCTAAGGGTGCAGCCGGATTAGCACAACAAGTGCGAAAAAAAAATCTAAGTCTATCGCGAAGACTATCCGCGCAAAAGTCGCCTAAGGGTGCAGCCGGATTAGCACAACAAGTGCGAAAAAAATCTAAGTCTATCGCGAAGACTATCCGCGCAAAAGTCGCCTAAGGGTGCAGCCGGATTAGCACAACAAGTGCGAAAAAAATCTGAGTCTATCGCGAAGACTATCCGTGCAAAAGTCACCTAAGGGTGCAGCCGGATTAGCACAACAGGTGCGGAAAAAATCTGAGTCTATCGCGAAGGCTATCCGTGCAGAAGTCGCTTAAAAGTGCAGCCGGATCAGCGCAACAAGTGCGAAAAAACCGAAGACTATCTGTGCAGAAGACACCTAAGGGTACACCTGGACTAGCACAACAACGGCCGAAACGACAACATCAAACCAGCCACACCAAGACCAACTATAATCAAGCCAACACAGCGCAGCAAAACAAATTAGTAAGTACAAAACGCCTTCGCACACACACATGCACGTGAGGGCACACAATTCCACCATACAAGCCTCGACGCACACAAGCGAGGGCACCACACTCTACATCGGCTCAACCTTAGGAATAATTCCCATCTCCCTATAATTAAATAACATTATCCTGAGCTCCTCACCCGCAAAAAGCCTTCGCAGCTCCCCTTCACCTACACCCTCGGCGGTCGGCAGGGACAACAGTTCCTGCCGACCAGCCCCACTCACGCGAAGCAGAGCCCGCTCCTCCGCGCTAACCCTACGTTTTGCAACCGCCCTTCGTCGACGGCGCCCGGTGCTAGGGCCTGGCACGTCCGACGCGTCCGCGGCGTGTGGCGAAGCCTCCGCCGCAGCCACGTCCAAGGCCGCAAAATAATCCAAATTCTCCTCCGACGACTCCTCAGTCCACTCAACCGAGCTCCCGGAGTCGGCAAAATCAAAAAACTCAGATGCAGACCCACTATATTCATTACCACCTTCCGCGGTCGAAGCCGCCAAAAACTCAGTAGCAGCGGTTGCGTGCGCAGGCCCAAAATCTTGAACCTGCGCAGCAACCAAAATTCAGTACAACATCCAAAATTCCCCAACCCTAAACAACCACTACGCCACCTGCGAGGGCCCTGACGCCGCGGGGGCCTCCGCCGTTGGCTCCGCTGCCACTTCCGCCATTGTTACCACCGCCTCCGCCGCCGGATCTTCGACGGTCGGCGCAGCTGCTGCGAGGGCATCGGGAGCGCCTTCGGCCACCTTCAGGGGCAGGTCCTCAGCTGTCGCAGCAGATGTGGGGGCGCCTGGTGCGTCTTCCGTGGTCTCCGGGGTCGGCTCCGGGTCAGGCAGGGCGTCGTTCAGTGCTCCGAAGTCGTCCACCCGCTCGCCTCGTTCCGCCTAAGACAAAACACACAAAAAGTCAGCAAACACACGCACCAACCACATTCAGCAAACGCCGAACAAACGACAACGTCACCTGAGCCCTCGCAGCCTCAGCCCGCTCCCTGACCACATCACCACCATACAGACCCCACATCCGGTCATAGAGGGCGCCGGCGGACTCCTTCACCACGGGGTCTTCGACCTTATAGATGTCTCGCCCAAAATCTTCATCTGCCTGGTCGAAGGCCTCATAGTGCCGGCACCCTTCGCGAGAGAGTGCGTTCATCGCCCCCTCGCAGGTGACCAGGGAGGCGAACGACATTAATCCCCCCAGGACAGTGGGGAGCTCCCGCAGCTCCTCTTGCACCCATTCCAAACAGCGAAGCCCGGCCTCTCGCTCTGGCACCACGAAGTCACCGGTCCGCGCACCCAGCTCGCGATATGTGGCCATAAGCTGTGTGCGCGTCCGTTCGGCCTCCGTTCGCACCGCGGCTTCGGCCCCCTTCGCGCGGCTCTCCAGAGCGGTGAGCCGCCCCCGCAGGTCTTCGGCGAGATCCTTGGCAAGATTGGCTTCCGCCCGTGCCAGCCTAGCCTCCGCCTGCGCGGCCTGCTCCTTGGCGACGGCCTCGTTGGCCTCCCTCCTCTCCCCCGCCAGCTGGCGCCGAAGGTCAGCCTTTTCCTCCTCCAGGGCGGCCACCTTGTCTGCCAGTTTACGACACTTGCTGTCGGAGGCCGACTTCTCACGGACAGCGTCAGCATGTTGCGTCCGAAGTCTCTCGACTTCGGCAGATAAGGCTGCCGTAAGTGCCCCGACGCAGTACGGCTGGTGAAGTCAGCCACCTGCAGAGCACACGTAAGGCCATGGCCGTAAAGAAAAAAAAACTCGGCGGACCTGACTCAGTGTCTCCGCCGCCTGACTCAGCGCCTCCGTCACTCCTTTCAGCCGGCGGGGTCGCCGCGCTAGCCTCGTCCCTGACCAACGCAAGGGCCGACACCTCACCTCCGGCGCCAAGGGTCCCGCCCCTCGCCTTCGACGGCAGCGCAGCCGTCGCGATTGCCCGGCAGGCACAGCTATAGCAAGCCGGGCCCTCGTCCGACCCTGCAACGCATCAACGATCAAAAAAAAAAGGCGGCCGGGTGACTTACCCCCAAGATAATCGTCCACACTAATGTCGGTGCCGAAGTCGGCAACGCGTTTGCCCGGCGGCGGCAACGTTCGGGCCGCCTTCGAAGCCTCCGCCACTCCGCTGGCCGGCGGCACCACCTTCGTCAGCTTGGAGACTCCGGCGCCCGCCGTTGTCTCCGGCGCCTTGCTGGGTGCAGAGGCGCCCGCCTTCGCCGGCAACGGCGGCTTGCCTCCGCTGGAGGCCGCAGCCTTCGCCGTCCCCCGCTGCCTTTTCGGCCGGGCCTCGTGAATCCTGACGGTCGCCTGGCGTTTTTGCGCCGCCCCTTGGCGATCCTTGTCCATCACTGCCCACACAACAGCACCGATATTTCGCCCGTAAGGAAAAACTTT
>JAOPSE010002449.1:0-86413 GCA_029449295.1 Zea luxurians
TGGGGGCGCGCGGCCTGCTGCAGCTGCGGGGCGGCCTTCCGCTCGAGCGCCGCGCGCGCGGCGTCCGACGCGCGCAGGATGTGCGCCGTCCGCAGCAGAGGAACTTGGCGCGGCCTCGATGGGGGCACGCGGCCTGGCGCGCAGGGCCCCCGGGCGGCGGCCGCCTGGCGCGCAGGGCAGATCCCGGCGGCGGCGGCTGGAGAAACCCTAGCAGGGGATGCTAGGCGGCGGCTGGAGGAAAACTAGGCCCTCTGATACCATGTTAGAGGTAAACAACTGTATCTCATTAGGGCTAACCCTAGAGGGTAGCTATATAGTGTTTGTACATGGGCCATATGGGCCTAGCCACATGGGCCTAACCACATATAATCTAACACTATTAACCGTACAATTTCTACCTGTACAGAAAAAAGGAGACACTGGATGCTATTTCAATTAAATGGCATCCAATACCAGGCAACCATTTCATTAGGGTGTTGAAAATGTTGTAGTTTGTGACTTTGTGTTACTAGGGTCATAATAGTTTTTCTGTGGAACTCGTACGTAAAGCCATAAAAGTACAGTAACTAGTGATAGTTTAGCTGTAAACATTAGTTAGATAACCAGGTACAATGAGGTTATACATGTGGGACCTTGATTTGATTCTGCTGAGGCAAGTTTCAAACTAACATTTTCCTTAATTTGAATTTGTTTTTATAATCTGCTTCAGAAAAAATCCATGTGAAGAGTATCAACATTTTCTCCTTTTTTCACATCAAAGTGGTAATGTCAATGGACTAAAATTAACATTAGAACATTTATTAATCTTAATGAAATACTATCCTCTTTTGTTACTGTTCTAGGATTAAGTTGTGCATGTGTAATACCACATCTTTATTTGCATCTGTTTTGAATTTGTATTTGTTAAATTAGCCATGATGAAGGGTACATCCTGTGTCCAGAAGGCCCATTGGTTGTACCTGGTACACCATTGCATACTCATTCGATCAATTTCTTTTGTAAGCTATCATATTGGAATACTGAACATAGGAACATTCTCCACAGATTATAAAGAATGAAGACCTTGAAGAGCTTAGAGAACTTGGTTCAGGCACATTTGGAACTGTATACCATGGAAAATGGAGGGGCAGTGATGTAGCCATTAAGAATAAAGAAAAGTTGCTTCACAGGACGGTCTTCAGAGCTAGAAAGACTAGTAAGCTCTTAACTTTTGTACATCTATGATTCAGATGTTATAGCTATTTTTGGAGTAATGCAAAATATGACTGCAGGCCATTGGATGAAATGTTGTAGCACTATTGCAGTATAAGAATTGTTGACCCTCTTATGGTCTTAAGGATATAGTTGTTAAGTATGTCATGTATTAACAATTGCTACATGCACCAAACAAGACATGGCAGTACGGCACCACTTTGGCCAGATGCTGATTAATATTGCTTAAACTATCTCAATAAGTAAATAACCTTTGGCTGACAGCTGGTTCATCAAAATTTACTTCCTTGACTGGTTGTTTAGGCACACGAATTCTGGCGAGAAGCTGAAATTCTTTCAAAGCTTCATCATCCAAATGTTGTGGCATTTTATGGTGTTGTGAAAGATGGGCCAGGTGGTACATTGGCAACTGTGACTGAGTTCATGGTTAATGGTTCTCTTCGACATGTTTTGCAGCGCAAGGACAAGTAATTGCTTCCTGTGATTTACTTTGGTTTCACAGTTTCACTTACTCCCTGTGCTCTAAATTATAACTCATTCCAACTTTCTTGGAGAGTCAAAACATCTCAAGTTTGACTAAAATTATAGAGAGAATTACAAATATTTATGGCATCCAATAGGTATACTATGAAAATATAGTTAATGAAGAATCTAACGGTACTTAATTATTATCATAAATGCTATTATTTTATTATATAAATTTGATCAAACTTGAGATGTTTTGATTCTCAAAGAAAGTTGGAATGACTTATAATTTGTGATGGAGTATTATTTACTATGAGTAACAAAATACTTTCTTACTGGACAGATATCTCGATCGTCGTAAGCGGCTTATCATAGCAATGGATGCTGCATTTGGCCTGGAATATTTGCACTCGAAAAATATCGTGCACTTTGATTTGAAGTGTGATAACTTGCTTGTAAATCTTAAAGATCAATCACGTCCCATATGCAAAGTGGGCACCGCTTACATCTATATTGTTATTGTATAACTGTATTGTGTGTGTTTTTCAATTACTTTATACTCATGTGGTAAATATATGATTTTTATACAGGTTGGTGACTTTGGTTTGTCCAAAATAAAAGAAATACCCTGGTTTCAGGGGTGTGAGAGGGACACTCCCATGGATGGCTCCAGAATTACTCAATGGAAGCAGCAATAAGGTGTCAGAGAAGGTATAATCATAGCTCTTGAGTCTTCTCAGTTGTGGTTTTAGGGGGTGTTTGGTTTGTGAAATGAGGTGAGGTGATCTATTTTGTTCCACTCACATTTTTGTTTGGTTGGAGGAACGCCTCATTCCTCGCCTACATTATGCCTCAAACCAAACACTCTCATCCTGTTGCAAACTTGATCATAAAGTTTGCTATCATATGGTTATCCTTTATCTTACTATATTCCAACAATATCCATATCTGCTTCAGTTGTGTATAAAGAAGTTACATTTAAGGTGCTGAGTTTGTTTCCGCTGATACAGGTTGATGTATTTTCTTTTGGTATTGTTATGTGGGAAATCCTCACTGGCGAAGAACCATATGCCAATATGCACTATGGCGCAATTATAGGTATACAATTCATCACCTATAATTAGTCCATGAATTGTTTGTTTAGACTTACAATGTTACTGGTGGTTTCCTATGTATTCAGTTTCAGAAAAAAAGATCTCTCAATACTCAGCCATGCCTTTGTTTTGTTTTGTTTGAAGTTCACTTTCTAGGGTTGATGATTATATAACCAAATAAAGCGAAAGGGCCTCTAGCTGAGTTGGCTAGATTGAATAGCACTCCTCAGGTCCTAGGTTCGACTCCCTGTGGGAGCGAATTTCAGGCTGTGGTTAAAAAATATCCTCTGCCGTCCCATGCCAAAGCATAGGTCTAAGGCCCGGTCCCGGCCGCGGTCGTGTTCTCACATAGGCTACGGTGCCGCTGTGTATGGGTGGGGCAAGGGTTCGAGGGTTTTCTTGAGTCTTGACCTGCATGAGAAGATATTCTTAATATATTGCCCGAAGGCTGTCTTACCTGTCGAATTTTTTTAATAACAAAATAAAGGGTGAAAAGGTCAACAGAAGTTATTACTTCAGCCAATAAAAAGAACATCCCTATTGTTAATTTGGAATTGGGTTTGTGCATGGCCTGGTAGTTTAGGCAGCTCGAATCCTATGCTGTGTTTAGACATTATTACCAAAGTTATTGTCATGGCACTAGCCCTGTTTTGGTAATTCACATTTTTGGAGGGTGGCTACTGAAGTTGTTAGAAGCTTCTAAATTATTGTTATCGATATAAGGAGAATGAACACTGTTAAGGATATTCAGCCATTAGAATCTATGTCATTTTGCCGTCATAATGTCTACGTTGCCTTTAGTTGAATTGTTGAAGATGGGACTTTGTACAAACGGATTATCGTGCACCTCCTAATATCACCGGCAACAACTAATATGCAATCAGACCTTATGTGCAGAAGTGCAAGCGAGCCTCTTGGTCCGTTAGATCATGATCTGATCTAACTGTAGACAATATCGTTGCTTGTTAGAGGGTTTTCTATAAATCTACATGACTTGGTGGTGGAAGGGTTTAAGTGTTAAATGTGATACATGGTTAGATCATAATCTTACGAACCAGGAACCTCACTTTCACGCTTGCATATAAGACCTGGTTGCATATTAGTTGTTGCCAATATCACCACTTTCACTCTTTTACCTTTAGTTGCCCTGGTATTCTGATTTATTTTCCAACGTCATCTCTGTCTTACGAAGATTTTGTCTCGCTGTTAATCTATTCATTTTTTCCAAGATCCTAGTTTTCTTTTCCTGTTTGAACAGTTAGCACATGCGTGACTTTACTTTTCAAAGGAAAACAAAAGCTAGCATCTTCATTACACTTCCTTTGCAGGGAGCGTTTTTTTTTTTGGTATGCCCTAGTTTTTCCCCCTTTGATCAGTTAGCACATCCTGTGAATTTACTTTTAGAACCCCTTTTGCAGGGGCATCGTAAACAACACACTGAGGCCACATGTGCCAGCTTCATGTGATCCGGAGTGGAGAAGGCTCATGGAGCAGTGCTGGGCTCCAGATCCGGCACAGCGCCCAGCGTTCACAGAGATCGCTGGACGGCTTCGCTCCATGTCAGTTGCAGCAAATCAGGCGAAGGCAACCAAATAAGATACAGGTGGAGCTGCCTTTCAACCCCCAATCCGTTGGGGTTCTCTTCTCCTTTTTTTTCCTTTTGACTGGAGAGTAATACATATACATGCATGTTATAGAGTGCTGTAAAAATTAGTGCATCAATTTATTTATAACCATGTTATGAGCTTGATTGTATCCGTGAATATTCTGGACCCGGTTTGAAGGTTGGTGATGTAGAAGTATTAGTTGGAATTTGTTGAATGGTCGCAGGTGTGCTTGTGCTCCCTCATAAAACAGAAATGAATGTTGTAATATATTCAAAACTGTGAACAAGGAGCTCTATACTACACCTTTGTATTTCTGTTCCTGTGGATTCTGTTGAAAACCAATGTTGAACGGCCCTTCATGGACATCGAGGTGACCATAAATGGTATACAAAGCACGAGTTTTTGTCACCGGAACTATTTCTTCATTTTTCGCAACGAACATGCCCAATCCACTACTTTAGGTCCAAAACTCATGTTTGGGGTGCTTTCGTGCAATTTTGTTGCCGCACGTCACCCATTCCGAAAACGGGTATCACGGTGCATACAAAGCACGAGTTTTTGCCACCGGAACCATTTCTTCATTTTTCGCAACAAACATGCCCAATCCACAACTTTAGGTCCAAAACTCATGTTTGGGTAGGTTTCGCGTAATTTCGTGGCCGCGCGTCACCCATTCCGAAAATAGGTATCGGGTGCATACAAAGCACGAGTTTTTGCCACCGGAACCATTTCTTCGTTTTTCGCAACTAACATGCCCAATCGACTACTTTAGGTCCAAAACTCATGTTCGGATTGGTTTCACGCAATTTCGTTGCCGCACGTCACCCATTCCGAAAATAGGTATCGGGTGCATACAAACTCAGTTTTTGCCACCGGACCCATTTCTTCGTTTTTTGCAACGAACATGCCCATCCACTACTTTAGGTCCAAAACTCATGTTGGAGAAGATTTCGCGCAATTTCGTTGCCGCACGTCACCCATTCCGAAAACAGGTATCGAGGTGCATACAAAGCATGAGTTTTTGCAACAGGAACCATTTCTTTGTTGTTCGCAACGAACATGCCCAATCCACAACTTTAGGTCCAAAACTCATGTTTGGGGTGCTTTCGCGCAATTTCGTTGCCGCACGTCACCCATACCGAAAACGGGTACAGGGTGCATACAAAGCACGAGTTTATGCCACCGGAACCATTTCTTCGTTTTTCTCAAGGAACATGCCCAATCCACTACTTTAGGTCCAAAACTCATGTTTGGGTTGGTTTCGCGAAATTTCGTTGCCGCACGTCACCCATTCCGAAAATAGGTATCGGGTGCATACAAACTCAGTTTTTGTCACCGGAACCATTTCTTCGTTTTTCGCAACGAACATGCCCAATCCACTACTTTAGGTCCAAAACTCATGTTTGGGTTGGTTTCACGCAATTTCGTTGCCGCACGTCACCCATTCCGAAAACGGGTATCGGGTGCATACAAACTCAGTTTTTGCCACCAGAACCATTTTTCGTTTTTCGCAACGAACATGCCTAATCCATTACTTTAGGTCCAAAACACATGTTTGGATCGTTTCGCGCAATTTCGTTGCCGCACATCACCCATTCCGAAAATGGGTACCGGGGTGCATATAAAGCACGAGTTTTTGCCACCGAAACCATTTCTTCGTTTTTCGCAACGAACATGCCCAATCCACAACATTAGGTCCAAAACTCATGTTTGGGGTGCTTTTGTGCAATTTCGTTGCCGCATGTCACCCATTCCGAAAACGGGTATCAGGGTGCATACAAAGCACGAGTTTTTGCCACCGGAACCATTTCTTCGTTTTTCGCAACGAACATGCCCAATCCACTACATTAGGTCCAAAACTCATGTTTGGGGTGGTTTCGCGCAATTTCGTTGCCGCACGTCACCCATTCCGAAAACGAGTATCGGGGTGCATACGAAGCACGAGTTTTTGCAACCGTAACCATTTCTTCGTTTTTCGCAACGAACATGCCCAATCCACAACTTTAGGTCCAAAACTCTTGTTTGGGGTGCTTTCGCGCAATTTCGTTGCCGCACGTCACCCATTCCAAAAACGGGTGTCAGAGTGCATACAAAGCACGATTTTTTTGCCACCGAAACCATTTCTTCGTTTTTCGCAATGAACATGCCCAATCCACTACTTTAGGTCCAAAACTCATGTTTGGGGTGGTTTCGCACAATTTCGTTGCCGCACGTCACCCATTCCGAAAATGAGTATCGGGGTGCATACAAAGCATGAGTTTTTGCAACCGGAACCATTTCTTTGTTGTTCGCAACGAACATGCCCAATCCACAACTTTAGATCCAAAACTCATGTTTGGGGTGCTTTCGTGCAATTTCGTTGCCGCACGTCACCCATTCCGAAAACGGCTATCAGGGTGCATACAAAGCACGAGTTTTCCCACCGGAACCATTTCTTCGTTTTTCGCAACGAACATGCCCATTCCACTACTTTAGGTCCAAAACTCATGTTTGGGGTGCTTTCGTGCAATTTCGTTGCCGCACGTCACCCATTCCAAAAACGAGTATCACGGTGCATACAAAGCACGAGTTTTTGCCACCGGAACCATTTCTTCGTTTTTCGCAACGAACATGCCCAATCCACTACTTTAGGTCCAAAACTCATGTTTGGGTTGGTTTCACGCAATTTCGTTGCCGCACGTCACCCATTCCGAAAACGGCTATCAGGGTGCATACAAAGCACGAGTTTTGCCACCGGAACCATTTCTTCGTGTTTTGCAACGAACATGCCCAATCCACTGCTTTAGGTCCAAAACTCATGTTTGGGGTGCTTTCGTGCAATTTCGTTGCCGCACGTCACCCATTCCGAAAACGTGTATCACGGTGCATACAAAGCACGAGTTTATACCACCGGAACCATTTCTTCGTTTTTCGCAACGAACATGCCCAATCCACTACTTTAGGTCCAAAACTCATGTTTGGGTTGTTTCACGCAATTTCGTTGCCACACGTCACCCATTCCAAAAACGGTTATCGGGTGCATACAAACTCAGTTTTTGCCACCGGACCCATTTCTTCGTTTTTCGCAACGAACATGCCCAATCCACTACTTTAGGTCCAAAACTCACGTTAGGGGAGGTTTCGCGCAATTTCGTTGCCGCACGTCACCCATTCCGAAAACGGGTATCGGGGTGCATACAAAGCACGAGTTTTTGCAACCGGAACCATTTCTTTGTTGTTCGCAACGAACATGCCCAATCCACAACTTTAGGTCCAAAACTCATGTTTGGGGTGCTTTCGCGCAATTTTGTTGCCGCACGTCACCCATACCGAAAACGGGTATCAGGGTGCATACGAAGCACGAGTTTATGCCACCGCAACCATTTCTTCGTTTTTCTCAAGGAACATGCCCAATCCACTACTTTAGGTCCAAAACTCATGTTTGGGTTGGTTTCGCGAAATTTCGTTGCCGCACGTCACCCATTCCGAAAATAGGTATCGGGTGCATACAAACTCAGTTTTTGTCACCGGAACCATTTCTTCGTTTTTCGCAACGAACATGCCCAATCCACTACTTTAGGTCCAAAACTCATGTTTGGGTTGGTTTCACGCAATTTCTTTGTCGCACATCACCCAATCCGAAAACGGCTATCAGGGTGCATAAAAGCACGAGTTTTTGCCACCGGAACCATTTCTTCGTTTTTCGCAACGAACATGCCCAATCCACTGCTTTAGGTCCAAAACTCATATTTGGGGTGCTTTCGTGCAATTTCGTTGCCGCACGTCACCCATTCCGAAAACGTGTATCACGGTGCATACAAAGCACGAGTTTATGCCACCGGAACCATTTCTTCGTTTTTCGCAACGAACATGCCCAATCCACTACTTTAGGTCCAAAACTCATGTTTGGGTTGGTTTCATGCAATTTCGTTGCCGCACGTCACCCATTCCGAAAACGGGTATCGGGGTGCATACAAAGCACGAGTTTTTGCAACCGGAACCATTTCTTCGTTTTGCGCAACGAACATGCCCATTCCACAACTTTATTTCCAAAACTCATATTTGGGGTGCTTTCGTGCAATTTTGTTGCCGCACGTCACCCATACCGAAAATGTGTATCAGGGTGCATATAAAGCACGAGTTTATGCCACCGGAACCATTTCTTCGTTTTTCGCAACGAACATGCCTAATCCACTACTTTAGGTCCAAAACTCATGTTTGGGTAGGTTTCGCGCAATTTCATTGCCGCACGTCACCCATTCCGAAAATAGGTATCGGGTGCATACAAACTCAGTTTTTTGCCACCGGACCCATTTCTTCGTTTTTCGCAACGAACATGCCCAATCCACTACTTTAGGTCCAAAACTCATGTTAGGGGAGGTTTCGCGCAATTTCGTTGCCGCACGTCACCCATTCCGAAAACGGGTATCGGGGTGCATACAAAGCATGAGTTTTTGCAACCGGAACCATTTCTTTGTTGTTCGCAACGAACATGCCCAATCCACAACTTTAGGTCCAAAACTCATGTTTGGGGTGCTTTCGCGCAATTTCGTTGCCGCACGTCACCCATCCCGAAAACGGGTATTAGGGTGCATACAAAGCACGAGTTTATGCCACCGGAACCATTTCTTCGTTTTTCTCAAGGAACATGCCCAATCCACTACTTTAGGTCCAAAACTCATGTTTGGGTTGGTTTCGCGAAATTTCGTTGCCGCACGTCACCCATTCCGAAAATAGGTATCGGGTGCATACAATCTCAGTTTTTGTCACCGGAACCATTTCTTCGTTTTTCGCAACGAACATGCCCAATCCACTACTTTAGGTCCAAAACTCATGTTTGGGTTGGTTTCACGGAATTTCGTTGCCGCACGTCACCCATTCCGAAAACGGGTATCAGATGCATACAAACTCAGTTTTTGCCACCAGAACCATTTCTTCGTTTTTCGCAACGAACATGCCTAATCCATTACTTTAGGTCCAAAACACATGTTTGGATCGTTTCGCGCAATTTCGTTGCCGCACGTCACCCATTCCGAAAACGTGTACCGGGGTGCATACAAAGCACGAGTTTTTGCCACCGGAACCATTTCTTCGTTTTTCGCAACGAACATGCCCAATCCACAACATTAGGTCCAAAACTCATGTTTGGGGTGCTTTCGTGCAATTTCGTTGCCGCACGTCACCCATTCCGAAAACGGGTATCAGGGTGCATACAAAGCACGAGTTTTTGCCACCGGAACCATTTCTTCGTTTTTCGCAACGAACATGACCAATCCACTATTTAGGTCCAAAACTCATGTTTGGTGTGGTTTCGCGCAATTTCGTTGCCGCACGTCACCTATTCCGAAAACGAGTATCGGGGTGCATACAAAGCACGAGTTTTTGCAACCGGAACCATTTCTTCGTTTTTCGCAACGAACATGCCCAATCCACAACTTTAGGTCCAAAACTCTTGTTTGGGGTGCTTTCGCACAGTTTCGTTGCCGCACGTCACCCATTCCAAAAACGGGTGTCAGGGTGCATACAAAGCACGATTTTTTTGCCACCGGAACCATTTCTTCGTGTTTCGCAACGAACATGCCCAATCCACTACTTTAGGTCCAAAACTCATGTTTGGGGTGGTTTCGCGCAATTTCGTTGCCGCACGTCACCCATTCCGAAAACGGGTATCGGGGTGCATACAAAGCATGAGTTTTTGCAACCGGAACCATTTCTTTGTTGTTTGCAACGAACATGCCCAATCCACAACTTTAGGTCCAAAACTCATGTTTGGGGTGCTTTCGTGCAATTTCGTTGCCGCACGTCACCCATTCCGAAAACGGCTATCAGGGTGCATACAAAGCACGAGTTTTTGCCACCGAGACCATTTCTTCGTTTTTCGCAACAAACATGCCCAATCCACTACTTTAGGTCCAAAACTCATGTTTGGGGTGCTTTGGTTCCGGTTGCAAAAACACGGGTATCACGGGTATCCAAAACTCAATTTCGTTGCCGCATGTCACCCATTCCGAAAACGGGTATCACGGTGCATACAAAGCACAAGTTTTTGCCACCGGAACCATTTCTTTGTTTTTCGCAACGAACATGCTCAATCCACTACTTTAGGTACAAAACTCATGTTTGGGGTGGTTTCGCGCAATTTCGTTGCCGCACGTCACCCATTCCGAAAACGGGTATCGGGGTGCATACAAAGCACGAGTTTTTGCAACCGGAACCATTTCTTCGTTTTTCGCAACGAACATGCCCATTCCACAACTTTAGGTCCAAAACTCATGTTTGGGGTGCTTTCGCGTAATTTTGTTGCTGCACGTCACCCATACCGAAAACGTGTATCAGGGTGCATACAAAGCACGAGTTTATGCCACCGGAACCATTTCTTCGTTTTTCGCAACAAACATGCCCAATCCACTACTTTAGGTCCAAAACTCATGTTTGGGTTGGTTTCGTGCAATTTCGTTGCCGCCCGTCACCCATTCCAAAAATAGGTATCGGGTGTATACAAACTCAGTTTTTGCCACCGGAACCATTTCTTCGTTTTTCGCAACGAACATGCCCAATCCACTACTTTAGGTCCAAAACTCATGTTAGGGGAGGTTTCGCGCAATTTCGTTGCCGCACGTCACCCATTCCGAAAACGGGTATCGGGGGTGCATACAAAGCATGAGTTTTTGCAACCAGAACTATTTCTTTGTTGTTCACAACAAACATGCCCAATCCACAACTTTAGGTCCAAAACTCATGTTTGGGGTGCTTTCGTGCATTTTTGTTGCCGCACATCACCCATTCCGAAAACGGCTATCACGGTGCATACAAAGCACGAGTTTTTGCCACCGGAACCATTTCTTCGTTTTTCGCAACGAACATGCCCAATCCACTTCTTTAGGTCCAAAACTCATGTTTGGGGTGCTTTCGTGCAATTTCGTTGCCGCATGTCACCCATTCCGAAAACGGGTATCACGGTGCATACAAAGCACGAGTTTTTGCCACCGGAACCATTTCTTCGTTTTTCGCAAAGAACATGCCCAATCCACTACTTTAGGTCCAAAACTCATGTTTGGGTTGGTTTCACGCAATTTCGTTGTCGCACATCACCCATTCCGAAAACGGCTATCAGGGTGCATACAAAGCACGAGTTTTTGCCACCGGAACCATTTCTTCGTTTTTCGCAACGAACATGCCCAATCCACTACTTTAGGTCCAAAACTCATGTTTGGGGTGCTTTCGTACAATTTCGTTGCCGCACGTCACCCATTCCGAAAACGTGTATCACGGTGCATACAAAGCACGAGTTTATGCCACCGGAACCATTTATTCGTTTTTCGCAACGAACATGCCTAATCCACTACTTTAGGTCCAAAACTCATGTTTGGGTTGGTTTCATGCAATTTCGTTGCCGCACGTCACCCATTCCGAAAACGGGTATCGGGGTGCATACAAAGCACAAATTTTTGCAACCAGAACCATTTCTTCGTTTTTCACAACAAACATGCCCATTCCACAACTTTAGGTCCAAAACTCATGTTTGGGGTGCTTTCGCGCAATTTTGTTGCCGCACGTGACCTGATGAGGACATCACTATGAGTACGACTACACCAGCAGCACCTCCACATCAAGCGCCACTTCCTTCATTAGCTGGGCCAATCACTCGGGCCCGTGCCAGAGATCTTAACTTCATCATGCTACTGAAGAATGAGGGCCCAGAAGAATAGACGACCAGCCCAACTGCGGCCCATAGTGGACGACCTAGGGTTGGCCGCCCCTAGGGGCTACGCCCTCTCTCTCTATTTATATAGGAGCTGCGCCTCCTTTGTTCGGCGAGTTTTGTTTTACATCTAGCTTTAGCTACCCCAGAACACGCACAAATATGTGATGTCCTCTGTGATTCAGAACTCCACCTCGAGTGATATTAAGATTGCTCGCATCTTTTTCTTGTTCGTTCTTCGATTGCGCACAGGAAACGATCTTCATGATCAGGCCGATCTCGCATCAGCAAGGTCGATAACCATTGGAAGTTGGTTCAGTGATTGCATTGCCGCTTCGGGATCGCTCGTCGTAGTCGGATCGTGAGGGTCTACTTCCACCAAATCGGAATTATCTCCACTCACCGAAAGATCGGGCACTCCAGCTCTATCAAGTGGTCTCAGATTTCCAGGTTGATCGGTGAGTTTATCGAGTGTTTTTTTCTCCTACAGTCCACAAAACACATAAAAATTCAGGTTAGACCTTATACCAGCACCTTTTTGAGCCTCACACCTTCTTTCAATAATCTGCATTGTTGAATTTGTGTGCTTTCGCGTCATTTGTTGCTGGTCGTATTGTGTTTTTTTCTCACCATCCTTCTTTCTTCCTTGTTTTTCTCCTTCGATTACATCAAACCCTAGCGCGCCGCAACCATCTTCCTTGTTTTTTCTCCTTCAGTTACATCAAACCCTAGCGCGCCGCAACCATCTTCCTTGTTTCTCTCCTTCGGTTACATCAAACCGAGTCAACGCCACAAACCGAGGTCAACGCCGCTTCCTTAATTTTCTCCTTCGGTTACGTCAAAAAAAAAACAAAAAAAAAACAAACCGAGTCAACGCCGCTTCCTTGTTTTTTCTCCTTCGATTACGTCAAAAAAAACAGAAAAAAAAGAAAACGAAGGAGAAAGGATACAAAGCGGTTGTCTCATCTCGGTCGTTTTAAACATACCTTCCTTAAACCGGGCATAACTTTTCGCTCGGTTGTTCAAAAAATCTGAAAATTTTTACAGGAGCTTGTTGACACCATTCTGAGGCCGGCGAAACTCGCCTTCGGCCTGTTTGGTTTCGATAAAATTGTCAAAAAAATTCGGGAAATAAAGAAAAAAATTCGTCAAAGTTCTCGCACGCTTTTCAGAGAACTTCCTGATTTTTTGTAGACCACATCTGATCTCTGTTTTAGGTGAAACTTCGTGTAGCTCCTATTTTGACGCTCCTTGTGCTGAGAAAAATATTAAAAAACATACAAAAAAGAAAAACAAAATCACCTGTGATTCCTACTAGTGCCTTTTTGGCCTCGCTAGTACAATATTTATTGTACTGCCATTCTGCTAGTTCCATCCGTCCTTTGCACTTGTGGCCAGCAATATAGTTTCGTGTTTTGCACTATAATTCAACTTTGCATTATTGTTTGATCGTGCTAATCCTTGACTTGAGTGCAGCCTACCCAAAACTCCACATATTTCTACGACGAGAAGGTTTCTGTTTCTCCAGGCAATCGCTCATCCAATCTTTCACCGGTTCCACTGTTGGTTGCAGTTCACCACTGTGGCTTAGTAAGAACGGATAAGAATTTGATAACAGCATTTCATTGAGCGAGTTGTCACCACCATTTCCCTGTTGTCGTCGATTTTTTCTCCTTTTGGTGTTTTGGTGTTTGCACTAACTATGGCAGGAGCACACGACACGGTGGATGCCCAGTTGCTGGAAGTAAGGGGACAAGTTGATGGACTTGCTGCTGACATTAGGACGATGCATGAACGACTGATTCAACGGTCACTTCGACGACCGAGCGTTTCAACCAGCTTGACCTTGCTCAAACGGCGACTCGCACCACACTCGACACCATCCTGGCACGCCTTGATGCCTTGACCACAAAGATGGAGCAGGACTACAGCGGTGACACTGAGCAGGACGATGGAGAATCGCCGTGGTCGTGCCACGCCGTGTGGTTCGTCATCCCCCTAATGACTTATTTTCTAAGATTAAATTTAAAATTCCACCTTTTAATGGCAAATATGATCCTGCTGCATATCTTGATTGGGAGTTAGAGGTTGAACAAAAATTTTCATGCCATGATATTGCTGCACATTCTCAGGTTAAAGCTGCTATTAGTGAATTTACTAATTTGCTTTAATTTGGTGGCGTGAGTATAAAATGAAACATTCCACTGCCATTCCAACCACTTGGGATCAGTTGAAAGCTGCGATGCGACATCGATTTGTGCCTTCGTATTATGCTCGTGATTTGCTTAATAAAATGCAGCGTTTTCAGCAAGGCTCTCAATCTGTTGAGGACTATTTCTAGGAGTTACAAAAGGTATGATTCGTTGTGGGATATTGGAGGACAACGACGCTGCTATGGCACGTTTTCGTGATGGTTTAAACCGCGAAATCCAGGATATACTTGAGTATAAGGAATATTATGATATGACTACTTTATTTGAATATGCTTGCAAAGCTGAACGTGAAGTGCAGGGACACCGCTCGAAGACATATTCTAACCCTTTTGCAGAACGAAGCTCGACATCCACCTCAGCACCAGTTCCCCCCTGCGCCATCCACGTCCTCCACTACTCCACACGAGAAGACGACCAAACCAGCCAGCACTCGCCCCAACCATAGGTCGTACATGGGATATTCAGTGTCATCGCTGTAGAGGATTGGCCATGTGATTCGAGACTGCCCAAACAAGCGCACTTTGCTCATTCGTGACGATGGTGAGTACTCTTCCGCTAGTGATTCTGAAGAAATTGAACATGCACTACTTGCCACTAACCATGCAGCTCAGGCGGAGGTACATGTTCAACCCGGGCGACGCTGATAGGTATGAAAGTCTTGTTGTGCAGCGTGTTCTTAGTACATAGGTCGCTTTGCCCGAGAAGAATCAGTGACACACTCTGTTCCATACAAAGTGTGTTGTGCAGGAGCGGTCAATTCGCATCATTATCGACAGCGGCAGTTTGCAACAATTTGGCGAGTACCATGTTGGTCGAAAAGTTGTCGTTACCCACTCGTAAGCATCCAAACACATATCACATTCAATGGCTTAATGATGGTGGTAAAATAAAAATCACGCGTTCGTTGCGGTGTTCCTTTCTCCATGGGTGCTTATTCTGATTTTGTTGATTGTGATGTTATTACCATAGAAGCATGCTCTTTGTTACTTGGTCGACCTTGGCAATATGATACTGATAGCTTGCATCATGGTCGTTCGAATCATTATTCTTTCATTTTTAAGGGTCAGAAAATAATTATACATCCAATGACACCTGAACAAATTATTAAAGATGATCTTGCCTGAGCTGCTATAACTGCTAACAACTTGATCCCTTGCCCTCAGTTCCTTCTGAAATCAAGTTGAAGGCTCCTGTTTTACTTGCTACACGTGCTGATTTTGATGATCTACACGGTGCTCATTTGCCATGCTATGCACTTGTATGCTCTATTGTCCTCATTTCACTTGATGATGCACCATCTTTGGCTATTCCCCATATGGTTGCTAACCTTTTGCAGGAGTACGCTGATTGTCTTTCCCAAAGACTTACCACCGGGGCTCCCACCGCTTCGTGGCATTGAGCACCAGATCGACCTCATCCCCGGCGCACAGCTTCCGAACCGCGCACAGTACCGTACAAATCTAGATGAGACGAAGGAGATTCAGCGCCAGGTACAGGCGTTGCTTGACAAGGGATACATTCGTGAGTCTCTTAGCCCTTGCTCTGTTCCTGTGTTACTTGTTCCCAAGAAAGATGGGTCATGGCATATGTGTGTAGACTGTCGTGCTATTAATAACATCACTATTCGTTATCGATATCCTATACCACGCCTTGATGATATGCTAGATGAGCTTAGTGGTGCCATTAATTTTCACTAAGATTGATTTGCGTAGTGGTTACCACCAGATTAGAATGAAACTGGGTGATGAATGGAAAACGACTTTTAAAACAAAATTTGGTTTATATGAATGGTTGGTTATGCCGTTTGGATTGACTAATGCTCCCAGCACTTTTATGCGAGTGATGAATGAAGTTCTGAGGCCCTTCATAGGATTGTTTGTGGTTGTTTATTTTGATGATATCCTTATTTACAGCAAATCTAAGAAAGAGCATTTGGAACATTTAAGTGCTGTTTTTGATGCATTGCGTGCTGCCCAGTTATTTGCTAACATGGAAAAAATGCATCTTTTGCACACGACGTGTCTCGTTTCTTGGTTATGTTGTTACTCCACAGGGCATTGAGGTGGATAGCAGCAAGATTGCTGCCATTCGGGAGTGGCCTACACCGACGACGGTCACACAAATTCGAAGCTTTCTTGGACTTGCCGGTTTCTACCGCAGATTTGTTCGTGATTTTAGCTCCATTGCAGCGCCTCTACATGAGCTTACAAAGAAAGATGTGTCGTTTGCTTGGAGTGATTCGCAAGAGGAAGCGTTCAGCACTTTGAAAGATAAGTTAACCCAAGCTCCCCTATTGCAATTGCCTGATTTTAATAAAGTGTTTGAGCTTGAATGCGATGCTAGCGGTATTGGGCTAGGTGCTGTTTTGTTACAAGAAGGAAAACCAGTTGCTTATTTTAGTGAAAAATTAAGCGGTGCTAGTCTGAAATATTCTACTTATGATAAGGAGCTTTACGCTTTAGTGCGCACTTTGCATACATGACAGCACTATCTTTGGCATCGTGAGTTCATAATTCATTCTGATCATGAGGCTTTAAAACATATTCGTACCCCAACAAATCTGAACCGTCGTCATGCTAAATGGGTAGAATTCATTGAGTCTTTTCCTTACATTATTAAACACAAGAACGGGAAGGACAATGTTATTGCTGATGCTTTGTCTCGTCGCTATACCATGCTGTCACAGTTAGATTTTAAAATCTTTGGTTTGCACACTGTAAAAGATCCATATGTTGACGATGCTGATTTTAAAGATGCTTTCAGACATTGTATTAATGGGAAACCATGGGGCAAATTTCACATGCAGGATGGGTTCCTGTTTCACGCTAACAAGCTGTGTGTTCCAGCTAGCTCGGTTCGTCTTTTGTTGTTACAGGAAGCGCATGGAGGCGGTCTCATGGGGCACTTTGGCGTCTACAAGACACATGAGGTGTTGGCTGCCCACTTCTTTTGGCCTCGGATGCGCGCTGATGTTGAGCGCCTTGTTGCACGCTGCACTACTTGTCAGAAAGCTAAGTCACGGTTGAACAACCATGGTTTGTATATGCCTTTGCCTGTTCCTACTTCCCCTTGGATTGATATTTCGATGGATTTTGTTTTGGGATTGCCTAGAACTAAGAAGGGGAGGGATAGCATTTTTGTGGTTGTTGATCGATTCTCCAAAATGGCTCATTTCATACCTTGTCATAAGACTGATGATGCTAGCAATGTTGCTGAATTGTTTTTTAGAGAGATTATTCGTTTGCACGGTATTCCCAATACAATAGTCTCGGATCATGATGCTAAGTTTCTCAGTCATTTTTGGAGATCTCTGTGGAATAAATTGGGAACTAAATTGTTGTTTAGCACCACTTGTCACCCTCAGACTGATGGTCAAACTGAGGTAGTTAATCAAACTTTGTCTACCATGCTTAGGGCTGTTTTAGACTAAAATTTGAAACGTTGGGAGGATTGCTTGCCTCATGTTGAGTTTGCTTATAATCATGCAACACATTCTTCTACAAAGATGTGCCCTTTTCAAATTGTTTATGGTTACATTCCTAGGGCGCCTATTGCTTTGTTTTCGCTTGATGCTGCGGACGCCCCACACATAGATGTTGTTGCACATGTTGAACAAATGATTAACCTCCATGAACAAACTCATCAAAACATTGCTGCTACTAATGCAAAAAATCAGGTTGCTGGTAGTAAAGGAAGAAAACTTGTTACTTTTGAGCCAGGTGATATGGTTTGGTTGCACTTGAGAAAGGATCGGTTTCCTACTTTGCGCCGTTCTAAATTAATGCCTCGTGCTGCTGGTCCTTTTAAGGTGCTAACAAAGATTAATGATAATGCTTATATCCTTGACCTGCCTGCGAAATTTGGTGTTTCCACTAGTTTTAATGTTGCAGATTTGAAACCATATATGGCCGAGGATGAGGAGTTGCCGTCGAGGACGACTTCACTTCAAGAAGGGGAGGATGATGAGGACATCACTATGAGTACGACTACACCAGCAGCACCTCCACATCAAGCGCCACTTCCTTCATTAGCTGGGCCAATCACTCGGGCCCGTGCTAGAGATCTTAACTTCGTCATGCTACTGAAGAATGAGGGCCCAGAAGAATAGACGACCAGCCCAACTGCGGCCCATAGTGGACGACCTAGGGTTGGCCTCCCCTAGGGGCTGCGCCCCCTCTCTCTATTTATATAGGAGTTGCGCCTCCTTTGTTCGGCGAGTTTTGTTTTACATCTAGCTTTAGCTACACCAGAACACGCACAAATACGTGTTGTCCTCTGTGATTCAGAATTCCACCTCGAGTGATATTAAGATTGCTCGCATCTTTTTCTTGTTCGTTCTTCGATTGCGCACAGGAAACGATCTTCGTGATCAGGCCGATCTCGCATCAGCAAGGTCGGTAACCATTGGAAGTTGGTTCAGCAATTGCATTGGCGCTTCGGGATCGCTCGTCGTAGTCAGATCGTGAGGGTCTACTTCCACCAAATCGGAATTATCTCCACTCACCGAAAGATCGGGCACTCTAGCTCTATCAGAATCAGACCGGAGAAAGTCAAGTATTTGGTCCAGAAATTCTCCAAGAAGCAGAAAAGCAAGTACAGATTGTCAAAGAGAATTGAAAATAGCACAGTCAAAACAGAAAATCTATGCTCACAATAGAAGAGAGTTGATCTTTGAAGTTGGAGACTTCGTATACCTTAAGGTTTCACCAATGAGAGGAATGAAAAGATTTAAGGTTAAGGGTAAACTATCTCGTCGCTACATTGGACCATGCAAAATTTTGGGAAGAAAAGGTGAAGTAGCATATCAGTTAGAGCTACCCGATAGTTTATCGAACGTGCATGACGTATTTCATGTGTCACAACTTAAGAAATGCTTGAGAGTGCCTGAGGAACAATTACCTATGGAAGAACTCAATGTTAATGAGGATTTGACTTATTCAGAGTACCCTATCAGAATTTTGCAAACATCTCGCATAATTACTCGGAGTAAAGTTATCAACATGTGTAAATTTCAGTGGAGTCATCATTCAGAAGATGAAGCCACTTGGGAAAGAGAATATGAACTCATAGTAGAATTCCCCAGTTGTTCTCAGAAGTTCCTTAATCTCGAGGACGAGATTATTTTAAGGGGTAGGTTTGTAACACCTCAAAACCATCTACTAAAAATAATACATTTAGAATATTAGTAGTAATAATATTAAAGAATTTTTTTCTCTTCAAGTGTTTGATTTTATTTGCCTTTAGAATAATTTTGTTTGCTCATATTTGCTTTATGGTTGTTTCGTATAATTTCTTTTATATTAAAAGCCCAATTACTTAATATAAAAACATTGGTCCAAAAATTAGTACTTTAGTTATAAATAATTTTGTACAATTATTATGATTTTTAGAAATATTTAAAAATATATTTATTTATATTTCTAATATTTCATTTTGGCCCCTGACTTTTTAAAATATTGCGCTCATACTTATAACACTTTAAAAAGGTTTAACTAGAAGCCCTGTTTTCTTATGTACTAGACCCTGAAGTCTACCTTTAATCTGTTAACTAGCCCCTGCAATAATATTTTGGATATGGACATTATTTTTGTATTTCGAAAATAAATAAGATATTTCACAATTCTTGATTTTGTGATTAAGTATTAGAAACATTTGCGACAAACTTCTCATTTTAGCACATAAAACAATATTATGTTTGTCGTGGTTTAAGTATAATTTTACTGATATAAGAAAATGAAAGAGATACTAGGCCACATCTTGTCGGTCAGGTTAAAATATAGGTTTTTACTAATCACGATATTTGTGTCATACGCATATCACTTATTCACTAAAAATTAGTAAAATATCTATTTATGTCAAAAATAACCATGATTATGTTACTAAAGTCCAAAGTTAGTATTTTACATTAAATTCTTAAGATATTATTGTCATGTGATTTATAAATAAACATTTTAACAATATGTATAATTTCTATTTAGAAAGGAAAGGATAAAACCCAAAGGATTATTATTAGTCATAAAGATAATTATTTTCCGTAAAATTTGTTAAGTCATTTTATCTACGCTACATTAGATAAAATAGATTCGTAGTCACATACCCATATAATTTTCACCAATGATAACTCAAAGTGGAAAATTTAGTGGATTATAAAATTGTTATGATTATAGTTGTGTGATATGTGATTTTTATGTAATGGTGAATGTTACCCATGTAATGGTGTATGTTTATTTATTTGGCGTATGTATTCTTTTGTATGTACGATATGTGAATCGATATTAGAAGCTAACTGTGAGGTAGACAAACCAAACTCATTCGAAGACGACCCACAGGACACGTTCGAGCAAGGCAAGTGGATTCTCCCACTACATTTCTATTGGTACCCAAATAATGCATATAATAATGTTTACTTTTTGGACATTGCATAATTTAATGGGATTTGCCTAAATAGGATTTTCGTAGAATTACCAACTCTATTACTTGATTTACCAAGGGATAAATGTTATGCTTAGCAATTTTCGCGAATGCTCAACTTGATAAATTTGATGTCACTCTTTTAAAGATACCATGTTCCAAAAATGAAGTTTATTATGATGTTAACTCGATGGTTAAACAAGATCATTTCACATTAATTGGAACACGGAGTGACCACCCAGGATAACAGTGCAACCACGAGTGCTATAATGGCTCTGGCTTTGGTAATTTGCTCTATAGATGGGGCGAAAGTGGTTTGGTGGAAAGAGGGGCGGCAGTGGTTTGGTGGCAGCTCAAATTAACATGGGGTGATAGTCTTGGCTAAGTTACCTCGCCTAGAGGGCCATCAATACTGACGTGGAAACCTTAGCGGGTGGCTTTGTACTAAGGATATTTTGTGAAAGCCTCATAATGGATCCCTAGCCATTCACCTAGGAAGTGAGGACAAGGGCCATACTACAAGGATGTGCCATGTCACCATTCAGAAACAGAAGGAAATAGCAGAAGCCGCAACTCAACAGAACCAGCTGAAGCAGGTCATGCACACTGCTTCGTATCACTCACCCTACATACCAGAGTATGTGGGTAACCATCCTGCAGCTTCTGTTGCTTCAGCTAGCCAGTCACAGGCATCTTGGCAACAGCCTCCACCTCCACCACCACTACAACCTGCATATTCACGAGGCCAGCAGCCAGAAGGGAGCCAACATACCCATCAGCAGCGAGATTTCAAGGAGGAGTCCGAAGCTCGCACAGTCAACAGTACTGTGCCAGAATCGAAGCATATCTATTGAGAGATATCCTAGCCTGAAGCAGTTTTTACATTCATCGTCACTTTCTTTTTACTAAGGAACAATTATTGAAAATCTAGCTCTCTTGTTATTTTCAATTTCTTGTAATAACTTCGTTCTTACCATAGTGAAATATATCTTCTCCAAAGACTCACGAAGTTCGAAAAGTTGCTGAAGAACAAAAAGTCGTTCTAAGGAACGCAGCGTAAAGTTGCTGAAGCTACAAAAAGTCGTTCTAAGGAACGCTGCGTAAAGTTGCCGAAGCTACAAAAAGTCGTTCTAAGGAACGCAGTGTAAGTTTGCCGAAGATACAAAAAGTCGTTCTAAGGAACGCAGCGTAAGTTTACCGAAGCTACAAAAAGTCGTTCCTAAGGGAGCGCAGTGTAAGTTTTCTGCTCAAAAGTCGTTCCAAAGAGAATGCAGAGCCAAATACCGCCGAAATATAAGGCGAAGCGCGAAAAGTCAACGCGAATACCGCCAAAATAGAAGGCGAAGAAGTTCAAAAGACGTTCCTAAGGGAATGGAGAACTTACAGCGAAAAGTCAACGCTGATACACCGAAAAATAAGCGGTGAAGCCGAAAAAGAAACGGCAAAGAGATTGTGTATTCCACTATGGGGGTGTGAATGTGTATCTTCGGCACAAATATCATTTTGCATAGCATAACATCATCACATCATTTCGCATAACATAACATCATACATCATATTGCATCAGTGGCACAAGAAGGGGATACAATGTTGACCTTCGGAGAATGCTTCGAAAAAGTGAAATTGTGCTAAGGCACAAAATAAGTTTTGAAGAAATACAGCTTCACCAGCTCTGATGTGGAGGTAAAAATCTATTGTTGATGAAGCATTAATGTTTTTGCTATGATTGGAGGATTTTTTACGAAGCATAAAAGCTCTTCTTTACGAAGCATGAAAAGAAGGGAAGGTGTTTTTCCGTCGAAGGCTCAAAAACGGTATGTACACAAAAGTTTCATGCATCGCAAAGAAATGAATTGAAAAAACATTCATATATTACATTTAAAACCTAGGAGCACCAAATATTACAAGCATAGCCCAGCAAATGTTACATTAATATTCTAGCAATGTTTTTATAATAGCTATTCTTCTTTCAAAACTTTATATGTAGCTTCGGTCAGCAGTTGGGTAACGACTTCGTCTACAATAGTGTTGGTCATCTTAATAATTTTTGCTGATTCCTTT
This sequence comes from Zea luxurians, assembly GCA_029449295.1. Lineage (NCBI taxonomy): Eukaryota > Viridiplantae > Streptophyta > Magnoliopsida > Poales > Poaceae > Zea > Zea luxurians. The sequence continues at coordinate 22,745 of JAOPSE010002449.1, forward strand.
GCCTCTGGGTCGGCCAGTGACTCGAAGGGCTCTGGGGGAGGAGATAGTTCAGCTGTGGTAAAAAACGTAAATCAGTTTGAGGTCACAAAAATAAACAACAAAGTTAAAAACCATCGAGTAATACCTATTCGTCTTTCAAGCTCCGCAGCCTTTTCAGCTGCTTTTATTGACTCTCGAGTGTTATGAATATCTTTTTCGTTCTTCTTTATTATTTCATGGGCCATTCCTCGACCGCCATTTTCCCATATGTCAGTGAAAATTTTTCCACCTATTAAGCTTGCTTCGGCCGAGGGGTCCTTCGTATCATCAATGCAGAGGGCAGCTTCAGCCTAAGCTAAGGTTTTAACATGCTCACAACCTGACTTCTCCAAAATAGCTGCAATTCCCCTCGCACCAGAGAAGGCACAGACGTCCCCACGGTCACTCAAAATTTCCTCAAAAGCTTCGGCTTCGCTGCTGATCAACTCAATTGGACCTTCGGGGTCGCCCTGTACGAAGTTATCTTTGCTTGAATATGCGCCAACGTTGGCGAAGCTAGTTTTTATCTTCTTCACGCATTCCACAGATTTTTCAAAACATCTTTTTTCGATGAGCGAAGCTCTGCAAGTGTTTTCTCCCAATAATTTTTCCAGTAATCACTGGCATCTCGGTCAGCTTCGGCAATAGCGCATTTCAATTTGGCTTCGGCCAGTTTTTTTGGAGGTTTTCAATTTCGTTCCTTTGAATTTCAGATTGGGTGTTGTAGTTAGCTTCATCCCCCTTTACTTTGTCCACCAATGTAAGTAGAATTTTGTCTTTTTCCAAAGCTTCGTTCCTCAGCTTAATAACCTATGTTCGAAGGTTGTTGAGAGCGATAGTGCAACTCTCGTCTTCGGCATTCTTTTGCGCCCTTAAGGCGTTGCTAAGTATTAAACCCTATATGAAAAGAATGAATGAGTTAATATAAGAACAAAAGAATAATTCAAAATTCATAAACTTCCAAATATACAATTTTTGTACCTTCAGACTGTTATATGCAAGACTATCTGCAAGATCGTCCTTTGTCATGTCGTAGAGGCCAGCTTCAAGCTTCCGGAATCCCATACTTCTGGCCATCTCCCGGCAGACAGATAATTCTTTGTTGTCTGGGAGGCAATATAAGAAGTCATCTTCGTCTGTGGCATTAAACACTAAGGCCCCTTTCGGGTACTTCAGTTCTCGGGCATAGTGTTTAGCTTCAAAATTTTCTTCTTCAGATAATCTTTTTCCCGAAGCGTGTCGAATAATATAATTAAGGACTTCGGAAGATGCTTCGGGAGCAGGAGCGACAGCTTTTTCAGGCAAAATCTGCTCTATACCTTCTTCTTTCGCTGCCTTTTCTCCAGTTTATATGGATTTCTCCTTGGCGGGCACTGAAGGCCCAGCTTCGGCGTCAGCCTGGCTCAGTATAGCTTCAGCTTCAGTCAGCTTTGTCTCGGTTTCAATCTGTATTTTCAAAGCCTCGGCAATTTTTCCTGGAGTAGAGCTTGAAGCTTTAATCGTCTCCAGCACATCTAATACACTAGCCATCCTTTTTCTCTTGGGGGTTGCTGCTAAACCTTTTTGTGTCTTCGGCACCTCCACCCCTGCCGAAGAGCTTAGAACTTCTAATGTTTTCACCCCTTTGGTTCTTGGTTTTTCAATTTTGTCAGTCTTCGGCATTGCAACCCGCTCTTCAATGCTCTGCATAAGAACATGTTCTTTGACTTCAATAGCGGAAGAAGTCTCACCGCCAAATTCAGGCACTGTGGCCGATTCAATGTAGCGCGGTCAGTGGGTAAGGACCTTCAGCTTTTTCCTCTTCGGCGCAGGCTCGCTTGGAGCAGCCGTAACAGCGACTTTTCCAGAAGTTGTACTCTTTCTCTTTTGCCCCCGTGGCGGGTAGCGGTAGTCAGGGTATATAAATCCAATAGCATCAAAAACTCTATTTAGCCTCTTCTTTTTTCGGCTCCCGAAGGCCGCAGATAGTGCGTTATCTTCAGACTTGGAGTATGTCCAAGTAGTTCATCACTAGTGTTTTCAACACACTTCAACCAGTCATCGTCTGGTTCGATAAATTGGTCTCCAAACCTTAACGTATATTTTAATCGAATCAAACCACCTTCACTAGGGTTAGTGATGGTTTCCTTTGGCATTTCCCAGTTGTCTATCAGTGGCCATATCTTGTAGGCCACATGCTCTTGGACTAAATCCCTTATCCCGATGAAAGAGCAAACTGTGCCGAAGGCCCTTCGGCATCCTTCGGCTGCCTCATCAATCTCTACCTTCGACTTTCGGAGGCCGAAGCGCGACCAGATGGGGCGCATGATGATCTCTTTAATGTCTTCTCGTGCCTTTAAATCATTTTTCACATAGAACCATTCTTTCATCCAGTCTTCGGGCCATCTCTTCCAAAAAGTTGGCACTGGGTAGCTTGAGCCAGAACGAGCAACGAAGCTATAGCAACCAAAATTGTTATGATATTGTTCTTTACCCTAGGTCTTCATCTCATACGAAAGTTCGTGCATGCTGCAAAAACATTTTGAACTTGGCTCCAAACCTTGACTCCTCACGGCCCAAACGAAGATCCCCATTCTGATAATTGCTTCGGGAGTAATCTGGTGAAGGAAAAATCTGATATATCTTTAAAACTTCAACCACAAATCTGCTTAAGGGGAACCGAAGCCCAGCTTTAAAGAAGCTTCGGTAGATCACGACTTCATTTTCTTCAGGAACAGGAACAGTCCTGTCTCCGATGTCAGCCCTCACAACAGACATATCTCGAAAATACCTTCCTCTCATATTATCAAGATGACTCTGCTTAATAGTTGATTTTCCAAAAACTGCATGGCTTCGTCGCCAGTGCCGATTTTCGGAGTCTTCGCCCCCACTTTCCGCATCATGACTGTCGCTGTCATCAGTATCTTCAGATAAGCCTTCTAGAATCTCCTTAGTAATCTTTTCTGTATTTGTCTTTGCTATTGATTCAATAAATCCAGCAGTCTTATCCTCAAGGAGCTTCTCCTCTTCGCTCAGCTTCGTCTCAGCAACAGCTTTTTTGTCTTGAGACATCTTATCTTCGGAAATCACGAAAATGTGTCTTTAAATCCAAAGCTTAGAAAATCTAAGAAACTAAGCAACTGTCGGTAAGCAAGAGCTAAGAAATTAAGCAAAGCAAAGCAGGCGTACCAAATGTGCTCGGGGTGAGTTCTTATTTATACGCCGAGCGCGCTCCAAGTTGGAGGGGCCCGTCAATCATTGATTGTTGCTATTCTAGCAAAGGGAAGGTGTTTTTTCGGACCTTCGGCTTAGGGCCTTCGTCCATATCGTAATCTGAATTTATTATTCTAACAAATTAATATTGCGAGGGGCTACTGTTGGGGGCCTTCGTCTTCCGAAGCTCCTCAAAAACATGATTTAACAATGTTTCTGGAGTATAATACATGAACAGGTATCTTCGGACTTGGATCAGAACCACAGTGTGAGAAGCACAAAGAATACGAAGGTTGACGCAAAGCCGAAGCTATGCGCAAGAAAGCTTCGGCATGATAGCAGAAAAGGGAACCGACTTAAAAGGGAAAAGGCCATTTAGACCTCGATGGATCACTATAGAGTCATTAGCAAATGTAAAGGGCATGGGTGTAATTTTACATAGGCTGCGTCCCATGCCTATAAATAGATGAACAGTGCTCATGTACTGTTCACGCTGACTTGGCATTTGCTTTTGCATCACGCTCGTACCTTTACCTTCTTTCAAGCCGAAGGTACATTTGTAATTTGATGTCATTTCTATTTTTCCATGATAATAAAATAGAAATGAGCTGGTAATGTTACATATTTGTTCATGTTATCTCTTACATTCCATATAATTCTCCTTTTATTATTATATACTACAATGATGAAGGTATGTCCTTCATAACCTTCGTCTGAAGATCATTATATCCTAAGGGAAATAATGCTTCGAAGGACGAAGGACATTAACATTTAATATTTTGTGTTGCCTTGTTCTTAAATCATAGCATTTGAGAACAAGTCCCCAACAAGTATTTTGATATACAATCATGTACTAATGTTTCACTAGGAATTTTGGGGATACACCTACAACTAGTAAGTCAGGTGTTGCTAATAAAATATTGACCAACTAAATTGCTTGACACTTATCCATAGCCTACCTTGTTAACCTTGCATTATTTCCCCACTTGCTGAGCCCTGACCATAAGTGAGCTCACCCTTGCTAATATTTTGATCAGAGGGTGATGACGAAGACTTCGCAGATGACGTTGATGAATATTGAGTCTAATGATGCGCCAGCCACCTTCCTGTGGTAGAGTGTCCATGTTTAATTCCGTCGTACTTTGATAATGATACTGTTGGGGACTTGTTCTCAAATGCTATGAGTTAAGAACAAGGCAACATAAATGTTAATGGTTAAAGTCCTTCGTCCTCTGAAGCATTATTTCTCTTAGGATATAATGATCTTCAGACGAAGACCATGAAGGTCGTACCTTCATCATCACAGTATATATTAATGAAAGGAGAAGCATATGAAACATGAGAGATAACATGGATAACCATATGACATTATTAATATATCTTAATTATATCATCATGAATGAATGTGAACAATATTGAATTACATTTGTACCTTCGGCTTGGCAGAAGGTAAAAGTCCAAGCGTGACACACGAGTGAATACAAGTCAGCGTGAATAGTACGGGGGTACTGTTCATCTATTTATAGGCACAGAGCACAGCCTATGTAAAATTACATTCATACCCTTCATGTTTACAATTGACTTAAGGACAATCTATCGAGGACTAGATAGCCTTTTCCTCTTTAAGTCGGTTCCTTTTTCTGCTACTGAGCCGAAGCTTCCTTGCGCGTAGCTTTGGAATTGATTCGACCTTCATCCCGATCAAGCTTTTCATATTGTGAACAGCTTTGTTCCAAGTTCGAAGGTTCCTGTACATATATTACACATGGGAAACGTTGTTAATCATGTTTTTGAGGACCTACGGCAGACGAAGGCCCCCAACAGTAGCCCCTCGCAGTATTAATTTGTTATAATAACGAATTTAGAGTGCGACGTGAACGAAGGCCTTAAGTCGAAGGTCCAAAAAAAACACCTTCCCTTTGCTAGAATAGCAACAGTCAATGACAGACGGGGCCCTTCAAGTTGCAACGCGCTGGGCGTATAAATATGAACCCACACTGGCAGCATTTGGCACGACATTTTTTCCATTTGCGTTATTGTGTCAAATTTTTAGCTCTTGCTCACTAGCTCTTGCCTGATTCTCGAGTTTTTAGAGCTTCGGTTTAAAGACACGTTTGTTCAAAATTTGAAAAGAAGAAAATGAGTGAAGAGAAGAAGATGACTGAAGAGAAGAAAACGACCGGGGAGGCGAAGCTATATGAAGAGAAAAAGGTTGGAGATCCTTTCGTTGCTGGATTTATTGAGTCCATGGAAAAAAAACAAATACAGAGAAAATTACTAAGGAGATCATGGAGGGTTTATCCGAAGATTCTGGTGACAGTGATAGTTATGATGTGGAAAGTGGGGATGAGGACTCTGAGGACCGGCAGTGGTGTCCAAGCCATACTATCTTCGAAAAGTCGACTATCAAACAGAGTCATATTGATGCCATGAGGGGGAGGTATTTCCGTGACATGTCTATTATCAGAGTTGGAGGAGATAGTACTGCCCCTGCTCCGGAGGAAAACGAAATTGTTATATACCGAAGCTTCCTAAAGACAGGTCTTCGGTTTCCGCTGAGCAAGTTTGTGGTTGAAGTGTTGAAGATATACCAGATCTTCCTTCATCAGATTAGCCTCGAAGCTATAATTAGAATGGGGATTTTTGTCTGGGATGTAAGGAGTCAGGGGCTAGAGCCAAGCACGAAGTGCTTCTGCAGTATGCACGAGCTTTTGTATGAGGTGAAGGCTACTGGCAAAGAACAATACCACAACAACTTCGGTTGTTATGGATTTATTGCTCGCCCCAATGCAAGCCACCCGGTGCCAACATTCCGGAAAAGATGGCCTGGGGCCTGGATGGAGGAGTGGTTTTACGTTAAAATGGTTTAAAGGCGAGGGAAGACATCAAAGAAATCATTCAGCGTCCCATCTAGTCTCGCTTCGGCCTCCGAAGGCCGAAGGTGGAAATTGATGGCACTGTTGAAGCATGTCAGAGGGCTTTTAGCACTATGTGTGCCTTCATTGGCCCAAGGGATTTGATTCAAGAGCATATATCCTTCAGGGTATGGCCACTTGTGGAGAGCTGGGATATGTCGAAGGAGACCACAGTCCACAGCCGATTCTAGTGAGGGTGGTCTGGTCCGACTGAAGTATACCTTCAGATTTAGGGAGAGGTTTGATGAACCAGACAACGACTGGCTGAAGTGTATCGAAGCTACCAGTGATGAGATACTTGGAGCTTACTCCAAGGCCAAAGATAATGCTTTGTTCGCAGCTTTCGGGAGTCGGGGCAAGAAAAGATTGAACAGGGTATTTGATGCTATTGGCTTCGTATACCCTGATTACCATTACCCGCTATGAGGGCAAGAGAAAAAGAGAAATATTGTCGCTTCGGTCACTACAGTTGAGTCGAAGGGCAAAAAGATGAAGGTTCTGACCCATCGGCCATGTTACATTGAACCGACCGTGGTGACTAAATTGGCGCGGGGACCTCTTCAGTTGCCGAATCAAAGCAAGCTGCTCCGATTGTGCAGAGCGCTGAAGAGCCGACTATAGCACCGAAGGTGCCTACAGTCGGGCCAGCCGAAGTTAAAGATGATAAGGCTGTAGAGCCACAGGTGGAAAAAGTAACAAAAGTGCCAGAAAACGTAAGCCCACCGGCAGAGGCAAATTTGCCAAAGATGCAAAGAATTCCTACCGCAACTCCCAAGAAGAGGAGGATGGCCAGCGTACTAGACGCTGTCATAGAGAGTACGAAGGCCTTAAGCCCTGCCCCTAAGAAAATTGCCGAAGCTACGAAAGTTCAGGCCGAAACCAAAGCTGGGCCTTCAGTGTCCACCGAGACGAAGCCTATCGCGCCTAAGGAAAAAACAGCAGGGCAGATTGTACTAGAAAAGACCGAATCTCCTGCTCCCAAAGCTCCGATCGAAGATGTTGACTATATTATTCGACATGCTTCGGGGAAGAAATTATCCCAAGAAGAGATACTAGAAGCTAGACACTTTGCCCAAAGACTGAAATATCCGAAGGGGGCTTTAGTGTTCAATGGTAGTAACAAAGAAGATTTCTTGTACTGTCTCCCGGATAACAATGAAATATCCGTTTGCCGGGAGATAGCTAAGAGTATGGGATTTCCTAAGCTTGAAGAAGGCCTTTCGGTCTTATCAAAGGATGATCTTGCTGACAGCCTCGCGTACAATAGCATAAAGGTATAAAAGTTGACTTTGAAGTTAGAAGCGAAGTATTTTATTATTATACTCAATTCTTTCTTCTTCTTCTTTACAGGGATTAATTCTTAGTAATGCCTTGAGGGCTCAGAAGAGCGCCAAAGACAAAGGTTGTACAATGGCTCTTAACAACCTTCGGACCGAAGTGATTGAACTAAGAAACGAAGGTCTAGAGAAAGATAAAATTTTGATTTCATTGGTAAACAAAGTAAAGGAAGACGAAACTAAATATAAAGCTCAGGCCAAAGCTCAGAAAACCGAAATTGAAGATCTTCGGAGACAGCTGGCCGAAGCTAAAGAGAATTGCGCGCTCGCACAAGCTAACCGAGAGATCAGTGAGTACTGAAAAAATCATCTAGAGAAAAATATTGAAGGACTTCGCGAATCCAAGGAAAGGTGCTTCGAGAAATCCTTGGATTGTGTGAAGAAATTAAAAACTAGCTTCGCCAAAGTGGGTGCCTACTCTACTGAAGAAAACTTCATACGAGGCGACCCCGAGGGCGTCGTTGAATGGATAAGTGGAGAAGCCGAAGCCTTCGAAGAAATTTTGAGTTATCACGGGGATGTTTGCGCGTTTTCCGGTGCACGGGGAATTTCAGCCATCTTGGACAAGGCCAGATGTGATCACATTAAAGCCATAGCCTGGGCCAAAGCTGCCTTCTCCGTAGATGATACGAAGGATCCTTCGGCTGAAGCAACCTTAATGGGCAGGAAATTTTACAATGATGTCTGGGTGAATGGTGGCCGAGAGATGGCCCATGAGATTATAAAAAAGAGCGAAAAAGACACCCATGATGCCCAAGTAGAAGCAAAACAAGCTGAAGAGGCTGCAGAACGTGAAAGGCGTATAAGTATTATTTTTTGGTTTTTAGCTTCGGTACTTGCTTTGTGTCTTCGTGATAGAGCTGGAGTGCCCGATCTTTCGGTGAGTGGAGATAATTCCGATTTGGTGGAAGTAGACCCTCACGATCCGACTACGACGAGCGATCCCAAAGCGCCAATGCAATCGCTGAACCAACTTCCAATGGTTACCGACCTTGCTGATGCGAGATCGGCCTGATCACGAAGATCGTTTACTGTGCGCAATCGAAGAACGAACAAGAAAAAGATGCGAGCAATCTTAATATCACTCGAGGTGGAGTTCTGAATCACAGAGGATAGCACATATTTGTGCGTGTTCTGGGGTAGCTAAAGCTAGATGTAAAACAAAACTCGAAGAACAAAGGAGGCGCAGCTCCTATATAAATAGAGAGAGGGGGCGCAGCCCCTAGGGGCGGCCAACCCTAGGTCGTCCACTATGGGCCGCAGTTGGGCTGGTCGTCTATTCTTCTGGGCCCTCATTCTTCAGTAGCATGACGAAGTTAAGATCTCTGGCACGGGCCCGAGTGATTGGCCCAGCTAATGAAGGAAGTGGCGCTTGATGTGGAGGTGCTGCTGGTGTAGTCGTACTCATAGTGATGTCCTCATCATCCTCCCCTTCTTGAAGTGAAGTCGTCCTCGACGGCAACTCCTCATCCTCAGCCATATATGGTTTCAAATCTGCAACATTAAAACTAGTGGAAACACCAAATTCCGCAGGCAGGTCAAGGATATAAGCATTACATTAATCTTTGTTAGCACCTTAAAAGGACCAGCAGCACGAGACATTAATTTAGAACGGCGCAAAGTAGGAAACCGATCCTTTCTTAAGTGCAACCAAACCATATCACCTGGCTCAAAAGTAACAAGTTTTCTTCCTTTACTACCAGCAACCTGATTTTTTGCATTAGTAGCAGCAATGTTTTGTTGAGTTTGTTCATGGAGGTTAATCATTTGTTCAACATGTGCAACAACATCTATGTGTGGGGCGTCCGTAGCATCAAGCGAAAACAAAGCAACAGGCGCCCTAGGAATGTAACCATAAACAATTTGAAAAGGGCACATCTTTGTAGAAGAATGTGTTGCATGATTATAAGCAAATTCAACATGAGGCAAGCAATCCTCCCAACGTTTCAAATTTTTGTCTAAAACAGCCCTAAGCATGGTAGACAAAGTTCGATTAACTACCTCAGTTTGACCATCAGTCTAAGGGTGACAAGTGGTGCTAAACAGCAATTTAGTTCCCAATTTATTCTACAGAGATCTCCAAAAATGACTAAGAAACTTAGCATCACGATCCGAGACTATTGTATTGGGAATACCGTGCAAATGAATAATCTCTCTAAAAAACAATTCAGCAACATTGCTAGCATCATCAGTCTTATGACAAGGTATGAAATGAGCCATTTAGGAGAATCGATCAACAACCACAAAAATACTATCCCTCCCCTTCTTAGTTCTAGGCAATCCCAAAACAAAATCCATCGAAATATCAATCCAAGGGGAAGTAGGAACAGGCAAAGGCATATACAAACCATGGTTGTTCAACCGTGACTTAGCTTTCTGACAAGTAGTGCAGCGTGCAACAAGGCGCTCAACATCAGCGCGCATCCGAGGCCAAAAGAAGTGGGCAGCCAACACCTCATGTGTCTTGTAGACGCCAAAGTGCCCCATGAGACCGCCTCCATGTGCTTCCTGTAACAACAAAAGACGAACCGAGCTAGCTGGAACACACAGCTTGTTAGCGCGAAACAGGAACTCATCCTGTATGTGAAATTTGCCCCATGGTTTCCCATTAATACAATGGCCGAAAGCATCTTTAAAATCAGCATCGTCAATATATTGATCTTTCACAGTGTGCAAACCAAAGATTTTAAAATCTAACTGTGACAGCATGGTATAGCGACGAGACAAAGCATCAGCAATAACATTGTCCTTCCCGTTCTTGTGTTTAATAATGTAAGGAAAAGACTCAATGAATTCTACCCATTTAGCATGACGACGGTTCAGATTTGTTTGGGTACGAATATGTTTTAAAGCCTCATGATCAGAATGAATTATGAACTCACGATGCCAAAGATAGTGCTGCCATGTATGCAAAGTGCGCACTAAAGCGTAAACCTCCTTATCATAAGTAGAATATTTCAGACTAGCACCGCTTAATTTTTCACTAAAATAAGCAACTGGTTTTCCATCTACTGAGCTTCTGCTTCGGCAATCTCTTTTTGCTTCTGAATGGTGATCTAACACGTTCTTGTAGTGTGGCCCTTGTCTTCACCACAGAATAAGCAATATATTTTTCTGGGCTGATCCCCATATCTTCCTTTGAAGCCCCTGCCGCCTGGCCCCTTGGAGCTGGTGGCCTGAAGGAGCTTTGCTGCTGTCCTGAAGACTGTGAGCTGTGTTGGGGCTTTTGAAACTGGCCTCCTTTGTCATCGTTCTGGCTTGAGCTGTGGATTGATCTGACATGCCTAGGGTGGATTCTTCCTCCGAAGCCCCTAGTCATCTCAGAAAATCTGTAAGCTTCCTCCCTTCTTTGGCGGAAGTCATTGTCAGCCTGGATGTACTCATCCATTTTCTGAAGCAGCTTCTCCAGAGTATGGGGGGTTTCCTGGCGAAGTATTGAGCCGTAGGCCCTGGCCGAAGACCTTTGATCATGGCCTCAATGATGATTTCATTGGGCACTATAGGCGCTTGTGCTCTCAGGCGTAGGAACCTTCGAACATATGCCCTAAGGTACTCCTCATGGTCATGAGTGCACTGGAACAAGGCCTGAGCAGTGACTGGCTTCGTCTGAAACCCTTGAAAACTGGTGACCAGCATGTCCTTAAGCTTGTGCCATGATATGATTGTCCCTGTCCGGAGAGAAGAGTACCATGTCTGGGCCACATTTCGGACTGCCATGACGAAGGACTTTGCCATGACTGCGGTATTGCCCCCGTACGAAGATATAGTTGTTTCATAGCTCATCAGGAACTGCTTCATATCTGAGTGCCTATCATACATGGGGAGCTGAGGTGGCTTATATGATGGGGCCATGGGGTAGCCTGCAGTTCTGCTGATAGAGGAGAAGCATCATCAAAAGCAAAATTTCCATGATGGAAATCGTCATACCAATCATCATCATTGTAGTAATTATCTTGACGAAACTCTCTTTGTGGAGGTCTTCGGTCCTGGTCATCTTGAGTAAGATGACGTATTTCTTCAGCAGCTTCATCGATCATCTTCTGAAGATTGGAGAGACGAAGCATCTTCTCTCTCTTCCTTTTGACCTGCTGATGGATAGCTTCGAGATCCCTTATCTCCTGGATGGTCCAACTCCTCCTCTTGGGGTGTTGGACTTGTAGCCTTCCTCTTTTGAGTTTAGGCTTCGTGCAGCGTGTCCTGATTGACATCCAGTGGCTGCAGTGCAGCCCCTAGCCCTGAAGCTTTCTTCGGTGGCATGACGAAGGTCACAGCTTGCCGAAGGTGGTCGAATGAGTTTATCGGAGGTGGGCGCCAATGTTGGGGACTTGTTCTCAAATGCTATGAGTTAAGAACAAGGCAACACAAATGTTAATGGTTAAAGACCTTCGTCCTCCGAAGCATTATTTCCCTTAGGATATAATGATCTTCAGACGAAGGCCATGAAGGTCGTACCTTCATCATCGCAGTATATATTAATGAAAGGAGAAGCAAATGAAACATGAGAGATAACATGGATAACCATATGACATTATTAATATATCTTAATTATATCATCATGAATGAACGTGAACAATATTGAATTACATTTGTACCTTCGGCTTGACAGAAGGTAAAAGTCCAAGCGTGACGCACGAGTGAATACAAGTCAGCGTGAACAGTACGGGGGGACTGTTCATCTATTTATAGGCACAGAGCACAGCCTGTGTAAAATTACATTCATGCCCTTCATATTTACAATTGACTTAAGGACAATCTATCGAGGACTAGATAGCCTTTTTCCTCTTTAAGTCGGTTCCTTTTTCTGCTACTGAGCCGAAGCTTCCTTGCGCGTAGCTTCGGAATTGATTCGACCTTCGTCCCGATCACACTTTTTGTATTGTGAACAGCTTCGTTCCAAGTCCGAAGGTTCTTGTACATATATTACACTTGGGAAACATTGTTAATCATGTTTTTGAGGACCGTCGGCAGACGAAGGCCCCCAACAGATACTTGTTAAGATACTATGATCTAGATGATGTAATAAAGTTACTCTACTCCCTTTTATGCCTTTATTGCATTGTCTTTTGATATATACACTTGTGACGTCAACATATGTGTGGAAAATAGATCTTGGCACACATATGCTATGCATTCGGTTTTGCCCCCAAAACCGGGTGTGACAGCCGTGCCGTTAACCCCTCTGGCGTCTAATCCGAGCCATTCAGCCCTGATCCAGCTGTCCATATTGCTGGATAACACTTCACGTGGTCACCCCTGCGCCTAGTCCCCACTCGTCAGTTGGTTGTGCCCTAGCACTGGACCCGACTAGTTAGCCACCCGCACCCCCGGGCCACTGACCACTCTAGCCCATCTGTCAGCGCTCGCTTGCGCACGGGCGCTCGCCCGCGGATCTGATCTCGATCATTGATCTGTGATCGGATTGCTGAGAGTGCTTGATACCCCTTCGCTTGGAAATTTTGTTAAAGAGACCCCTGGTTTCTTGGGAATTAACCCACAGTATGTTTTTCTTGCGTCTAAGTCCCTAGTTTCTTGTAGAGAGGCCCCTGGACTTTATTTTAATCACAGAAATAAGTTTAATTTAGTGTTTTGATTTCCAAAATTGTAAATTTCATATCTTTTGCATATGAACTCCAAATTGGGTGGTTCAAATTGCAAAATGTTCATTATGCTATTCTCTATCTGTTTAAATGGTATTCATTCACTGTTTCCATATCTCAATTTTGTGGTTAGTCTGTAGGTTAACTTAAGGTTATAGAATATTTATTAAAGGTAAAATAAAAGATAAAACCCTCGTGAATATTCATGTGCCTAAATTTGTAGACCTAACCTTATTTAATGTATAACCCCATCCCTGGAATAAGTTTAATTGAGTAAGTAATTTACTGAGATAGATTTGGTTAGAGAACAATAGACCACTAGGTATATTAATCTACCCCAGAACCTAGATTTCACCTTTGTGCCTATACCTTTTTATTGAACTTGTGTTCATTGTGATGCATATGTTTGTTGTACTGTTCTTTTGTCATTCCCCAAGTGTGTTGAATGAATGATTGCTTTGCGTAGACAACAAGCAGTCTGAGGTTCCCGAGTGTGTTGCAGGAGACTTCCTTGAGCATCAACCAACCTGGTGAAGGCAAGTGTCCTCTGACCCATTATGTCCTACTTACTTTATAATTCACTATCCCGCATACCATGATCAACCTAAGAATTGACCATTATTCTATTTTCTTGTCCTTGTTTACCCTTTGGGAATTGGTTATCATGTTTAGTGTCATGTTATTGCTCTACTTTAATCAATGAACATGATGATAACATTTATGATACGTTGATGATATCTTGATTATGACGATGAACATGTGATACTTTAGGGGACTCGGGCTATTTCCCGAGTACCTCTCCGTAAGGACCTGTTTGTTGGATGACCATCCGAGAAAATAGTACAACCATGAGGGTGAAATGGGATGCCCTTAGTTGATTAATTGGATGAACTTGGGGTGTAGTTGGCTTCGCTGTTGTGCCGTCAATGGGGGCCGAGGCATAGTGCTTGCTCTGCTAAGGGTGGGTGTCGAGGTTCATTCGATTTGGTTTTGTTAGTCACCCACCTTAGGGATGAGTACTGTGTTTGTACGATAGGCAAAACCTAACGGGCAACTACACACTAGGGGAATCTTTGTAAAGGCTACATAGTGAAACCTTGCCAACTCGCCTTGGTAGTGTTTGAGGGTTTGATCGACCTGAGGAAAAAAGGGATCATGACTCGTGGGTAAAGTGTGCAACCTCTGCAAAGTGATAGAAACTGGTATATCAGTCGTGCTCATGGTTATGAGCAGCCTTGGGAGCTCCTTTGATTAAAGTTACTCTGGATACTTTATGATGATGCTTAATGATGACGATTATAATTATGTTTTTTGGTATTTCCTCTTGAAGGGAGTGCCATTTGAGTAATAACATGGGATTATTGCTAAAACTTGGCTCTCTACTAGTAATAAATACATGACCAGCTAAAAGCCACTGCTTTGGGCTTAACCCCACATACAACTAGTCCACTTTAGCCAAATAGAACATTTCTTGAGTACGTTGATGTGTACTCATCCTTGCTTAAAAACACCCAACCTCAGGTTGTCCCATTGCAACCATTGCTCAAAAGAAGATGAAGGCAACATGGAGGACTTTCAGGAGTTTAAGGACTTCGACGAGTTCTAGATTAGATTAGTGGAAAACCCCTAGTCAGCTGCTTGTGAAGGCCTTATCGTACTGTGTTTCGTTCAGCACTTTGATTATGACTTAAGTTAATGACTTTGTGGATGTCTTGGACATTGTTGGGGGTATGCTTCGTAGCCGAAGATCCTAAAAAGAACACCTTCAAAAGGTCTTTTCAGAAGCAAGCGCCGAAGCTATTATCTATAAAGCTTCGGCACAAAGACAAATCTCAAGATGAAGGGTCGAACCGACTTAAAGATGAATTGACTTAAAGACCCATGATGTTTTGTGTCATTATTGTAGTCGATTGTAAAGGACATAAATGTAATTTTGCGCAGGTTGCATCCTGTGCCTATAAATAGGTGAACAGTATCCCAGCACTGTTCACGCGATCCTGTAATCACTGACACGTCACACTTAAATTATTGCTTTCCGCCAAGACGAAGGAATAAATGTGCCTAAATATTATGTTTTAATACTTGTATATTCATATAATAAAACATGTGAATATATTTTATACTTTATATTTCATTTTTCATTATTGTCTTACAAATATGATCACGAAGGTGAAACCTTCGTGATACATTAAATCCTTGGGGAGATAATGCTTTAGCGGACGAAGGGTGTTTATACTTAACATCTTTGTGTTGCCTTGTTCTTAATTCGAAGCATTTGAGAACAAGTCCCCAACATTGGCGCCCACCTCCGGTGAACTCACTTCCACTTTCTAAGCTGATGGCTTCGTTCAAAGCTGGAGTTGCTTCGGCTCCGAAGCTTGTATTCCCGATAACAGGCGGTTCATGCTCAGAGCTGGCTAATAAGAAGCAGAAAAAGGAGGCACAGAGAAGGGTACAACATGTAGGGGTGCAAGGACCCTTCATCAAGTCAAGATGGTCTCACATTCCGATTACCTTCTCCCAAGAGGATCTTTAGCTCAAGGATTACCCTCACAATGATGCTATGGTTATCTCTTGTGTTATCAAAGGATTTCTGGTCCACAATGTTTTGGTTGACACAGGCAGTGCAGCAGACATTATATTTGCTAAAGCCTTCAGACAGATGCAAGAGCCCGAAGATAAGATTCATGACGCCACACATCCCCTCTGTGGCTTCGGAGGAAGGCAGATTGTAGCACTTGGCAAGATCACGATGCCAGTAACCTTCGGATTTATCAACAACACAAGGACTGAACAAGTTGTGTTTGATATTGTTGACATGGAGTACCCTTACAACGCAATCATTGGTCGTGGTACTCTCAATGCTTTTGAAGCAATTCTTCATCCAGCATATCTTTGCATAAAGATACCTTCGGATCAAGGGCCTATTGCTATTCATGGAAGTCAGGAAGCTTCCAGAAAGGCCGAAGGAAACTAGACAGATTCAAAAGCAATCTATAACATAGATGGAGCTGAAGCTTGTGAGCAATACAAGTACAGAAGGGAGAAAGCTGCTTCAGCCGATCAGCCGAAGCCCATGCTCTTATGTGACGATATAGCAGAGCAGAAGGTGCTATTGGGATCTCAATTGTCTGAGGAACAGGAGAAAACTCTAATAAGGTTTCTGTTCAACAACAAAGATGTCTTTGCATGGTCAGCTAATGATCTCTGCGGAGTCAACAGGGATGTTATTGAACACTCGCTCAATGTTGATCCATCCTTCAGACCCAAAAAACAGAGGCTTCGGAAGATGTCTGGTGACAAGGCTGAAGGTGCTCGGAATGAAGTGAAAAGACTCAGCGCCGGAGTCATCAGAGAAGTGAAATACCCAGAATGGCTAGCCAACACTGTTATGGTAAAAAAGGCCAATGGCAAATGGAGGATGTGTATTGATTTTACTGATCTCAACAAGGCTTGTCCGAAGGTTGAGTTTCCATTACCAAGGATAGATTCCCTAGTTGACGCAGCAGCTTCGTTAGAGCTTATGAGTCTGCTAGATTGTTATTCAGGCTATCATCAAATTTGGATGAAGAAAGAGGATGAGCCAAAAACCAGCTTCATAACCCCTAGTGGAACATATTGTTATCTTCGGATGCCTGAGGGGTTCAAGAATGTTGGAGGAAGCTTCAGCAGAATGACAGCGAAGGTTTTTCATTCTCAGATAGGCAGAAATGTGCTAACTTATGTTGATGATATCATAGTAAAAAGCACGAAGCAAGAAAATCACATTGCTGATCTGCAGAAGACCTTCGCTAATTTTAGACAAGCCGGTCTGAAGCTGAATCCAGAAAAGTGTGTCTTCGGAGTGAAGAAGGGGAAATTCCTTGGTTGTCTAGTTTCAACAAAAGGGATTGAGGCTAATCCAAATAAAATCAAAGCTATTCTTCGGATGGAACCACCAAGCACAAAGAAGGGGGCTCAACGACTGACGGGAAGACTTGCATCTCTGAATCGATTCATATCTAGATCAGCAGAGAGGAATTTACCATTTTTTGAAGTGCTGAAGTCAGCCGAAGTTTTTCAATGGGGATCAGTTCAGCAGAAAGCTTTCGACGAGCTGAAGCAGTATTTGATAGATCTAACGACATTAACTCCACCAGCGCCAGGGGCTCCTCTGTTGTTATATGTGGCAGCTTCGCACTCAGCGGTAAGTGCAGCACTTGTCCAAGAGAAGCTTGAAGGGCAAACCAAAAAGCAAGCCCCAATATACTTCGTCTCCGAAGTCCTTAGTTTATCAAAGAAAAACTATACAGAATTGGAGAAGGTGCTGTATGTTGTTTTGATGGCTTCCAGGAAGCTTCGACATTATTTTCAAGCATACCATATAATTGTTCCTTCTTCACAGCCTTTGAAGGATATTATGAGAAATAGAGAAGCTACAGGAAGGATTGGAAAGTGGGCTGCGGAACTCAATGAGTTCTGCATTGATTATATGCATAGATCTTAGATTCAGTCCCAGGCGTTAGCATACTTCATTGCTGACTGGACGCCAGGGGCTCAAGAAGAAGAAGCAAGTAAAGATGCCGAAGCTTGTAACAGTATTTTGTGATGGTTCTTGGGGAACCTTCGGGGCAGGTGCAGCTGTCGTCTTAATTGCACCTTCCAAAGTTAGAACATGCTACGCAGTGAAACTTGATTTTAGTTGTACAAATAATATTGCTGAATATGAAGCTTTGCTTTTGGGTCTTCGGAAGTTGAAAGCAATGGGGATAAGAAGGGCGGTCCTCAAAACTGATTCCCAAGTTATTTCTAGCCATGTTGACAAAAGTTGCAAAGCAATAGATCTGAAGCTTGAAAAATATTTGGATACAGTTCGAAGACTTGAAGCCTCCTTCGAAGGGTTTTCTGTTAAGAATATTCCACGAGGAGAAAATGAACACGCTGATCTACTAGCCAAGTCAGTGGCACAGGGGCTGCCATTACCTTAGGAAGTTTTCTTTGAAACAATAAAAGCACCTTCGGTTGACCTTCTTGAAAGAGCAGTGCTCAATATATCTCCTGTTTATAGCGAAGATTGGAGAACTGAGATCATGTCTTTTCTCCAGGGCAATTTCCTTTCAGATGACGAAGCTTATCAAAAGAGAATAGCAGCAAGAGCCCGTCCATATGTAATAATAGAAGGGGAGTTATACAAGCATGGAGTCTGTTCTCCATTACTCAAATGTCTATCCAGAACTGAAGGTATAGAGCTGATGAAAGAAATACATGCAGGCCTGTGTGGATCTCACATCGGATCCAGGCCTTTGTTGGGTAAAGTTTTTCGTCAAGGATTCTATTGGCCGAAGGCAGCTTCGGATGCAGCAGAATTAGTCCAAAAATGCGAAGGTTGTCAAAAATGTGCAAGAGATCAAAAACAACCTTCGTCTCTAACTCAATTAATACAGCCCACTTAGCCATTGCAAAGATGGGGCCTTGATTTGCTAGGCCCACTTCCACCAGCACAAGGGAATTTAAGATATGTTGTAGTGGCAGTGGAATATTTTTCTAAATAGATTGAGGCGAAGCCTTTAGCCACAATAACTTCGGTTACTGTTCAAAAGTTTTTCTGGCAAAATATTGTGTGTCGCTTCGGAGTGCCGAAGGCCATTACCGTGGACAATGGAACGCAGTTTGATGCCGAAGCTTTCAGAGAGTTTTGTGAACAAATTGGCACGAAGATCCATTTTGCATCAGTTCGGCATCCGGAGTCAAATGGACTTGTCGAAAGAGCTAATGGCATTATAATGACAGGATTAATGAAGTTAATCTTCAACCAGCCCAGGGGGAAGTGGCCGGACGAATTAATCAAAGTGGTGTGGAGCCACAACACAACAATATCAAGGTCAACAGGTTTTACACCATTCAAATTGTTGTTTGGTGACGAAGCAATAACCCCAGAAGAAGCTAAAGCGGGATCAATAAGAACAATGGCTTCGACAGAAGACGAAGCTGATTATTCTGTGGCAAAAGATGCTATAGAAGGGATCAGGCTTCGGGCTGTAGAGAATATCAATAAATATCAAGCCGAAACAATAAAATGGCGTGACAGAAAGGTTCGGTTAAAAAATATTAAGCCAGGACACTTGGTACTTCGGAGAGTCGCCAACCCAGACACAGTAGGCAAGCTACAGTTGAAATGGGAAGGGCCTTTCCTGGTAGTATCTTCGTCAAGACCCGGTTCCTACAAGCTGAAGGATATGGACGGCAGCGACATTCCTAGATCTTAGAATGCGGATGAGCTTCGGCAGTATTATGTGTAACCTGATGTAATCTTTTTTATTCTTTCCTATGGCACCCTTTTCCTTTCCAAAGGGGGAGAAAGGTTTTTAATAGGGCCATAGCATGTAATTTCTCTTTTTCTTATATCAGCTCTACAAGAGCAGTATCCCCCGAAGATGTAAATGTAAAAACTAGGCATGCACCATCGAGTGCAACGAGAAAAAGAAAAAACACGGAGAAGCTCGAAAGACGTCCCTAAGGGGATGCAGAGCACGACGAAGCTACAAAAAGCCGTTCCTAAGGGAGCGCAGCGTAAGTTTTCTGCTCAAAAGTCGTTCCTAAGGGAATGCAGAGCTTACAGCAAAAAGTCAACGCTGATTCCGCCGAAATAAAAGGCGAAGAAGCTCCTGAGGGAGGCTTACAGCGAAAAGTCAACATTGATTCCGTCGAAATAAAAGGCGAAGAAGCTCCTAAGGGAGGCTTACAGCGAAAAGTCAGCGCTGATACACCAAAAAATAAGCGGTGAAGCCGAAAAATAAACGGCAAAGATTTGTTATTATGGTTTCATATGTGTCTTCGAACATTCATTTGCACGATACATTACATCATACATTTGCATTCATAAACATTCACTTAGACATACATAGGATCATCATCATCATAACATACAAACTTGCTTCGTCTTCGAAATAGAAGGCTTCGAAAAAAAGAGAAAAAGAGGCAATTTTATGCTTCACTGTGTACGCAAAGAAGGGAAGGTATTTTTCGCCTATGGCTCAAAAGTATTAATTTCGTCCACATCAAAGCATTTCATAAATGGACGGAAAAGTAAGATTATATTACAAAGTGAAATTCAATTACATCATACTTTATACAAGTTATCACAGGAGTTTTTTGAGCTATTTTTACAGACTATTCGAGCTTCGACAGCATCTCTGGAGCTTCTTCCTTTTATTCTGCAGCTTCCGCTTCGGCTTGGTCAACCTATATGTAAGTATTATAAGCTAAATTCAAAATTCAAAGGAAAAGGTAATCATAAGGTATAATATTGTTACCAGCTTAAGGTGGCTTCGGGCTTTGTCACCAACTTTCTCTCGCCCACCCTTTGTCCATATCACCTTTATAAATTTATTCGCAATGCTTCGGGCGAGGTTAGGAATATCATCTAGAATTGCTGGTGATAGGCTAAAATTGGGTCTGTTGATAATTTTTCCATGCTCACAGCCAGATTTCAGGAACGCAGCAGCGGTGCCCCGAGAAGCTACCAGGGCACAAAAGTCGCCGTGTCCAGCAATAACATCATCGAGGTCATCAATCTCACCTTCGATGTGTTCGAAGGCTCCTGGTAGATCTTCAGCCGAAGGAATAAATTTTTCACTACTGGCCCCGACTGAATAAAACACCTTCTTCAGTCGTTGAACACATTGATTGCTGAATTTCAAACATTTGTTCTGAAGGTCTATCAATGATTTTTTTCAAAACTAAACCATTCTGGATTTCAGCCTCAAGTTTTTCATTAAGCTTCAGCTTTTCTTGTTCGAAACCTTCTGACTGATAGAGAAGCTTCGTATCCAGTTCTGTTATTTTAGCTTCGGCTTCTGCTAGTAAACCTTCAGTTGTTTGGAGTTCGAACTCTTTTTTCTCAAAAGCAGTTGTTTGATCTTTTATTTTGTTTTCTAAGTTTTCAATTATAACCTCGTGCTTTTTGTCTTCTAAATCATGTTGCATCCTCAAAGCTTTGCTCAATAGCATACTCTGTACACGAACAACTTTCGTTAGAAAACATTTTTTATAAAAATAAAAAGTTAGAGGGAGATTGTTTACCTTGAAATTGGAATAAAACAAACTACCGACGATGTGCTGTCGTCGGTAGCGGCTAATATCGGCTTCGAGCTTCGGGAAACCGATACTCTTTGATAGAGTACCGATAACCTTTTCTCCGGTCTGATCTCGGATGCAGCCTAGCTTCTCATCATCAACACCTCCGAAGAGAAGTGCTCCTAGCCGATAGCCGCAAGAAATGGCATACTCTTTTAATTCTTCTTTTTCGGCTTTTGTTAATTCTTGACCAACCAAGTTTTGAAAATTGAAAATTTCATCCTCCAGTGTTTCTTCGGTAATTTCTTTCTTTTTCTCGGCCTCTGGGGCCAAAGCCTCTTCGGTGGCTCCAACAGCTTCTTCTGCAGCCATGTCTAGCAGAATTTTATCTATATCAAGAGCCACACTTTCCAAATTAATGTCTTCGGCTCTAGTAGCTTCGGCATCTGTGGCCTCCGAAGGTGCAGCTTCAGTAGCTGTTGTGCTTTCAATAGCAGGCACCTTCGGAGCTGAAGCCCTTGGTGGTGTTGCTTCAATCACTTCTGTCACAGTAACAATCCTTTGCCTCTTTGGCCTAGGTGCTTTTGTTTTTGTGGGCTCCTTTTCCTTATGAAAAAGCTTCGTCAGATGAAGCCCCAATGGACTTAGTTTGACAGGCAAAGTTTCAGTCATTACCTGATGAGGACATCAACACCAACACGAGCACATCTACACCAGCAGCACCTTCTCCAGCCCAGGCGCCACCCCTTCCACCTGGGCCAGTGACTCGGGCCCGTGCAAGAGAATTGAACTACATCATGTTGTTAAAGAACGAAGGCCCAGAAGAATAGACGACCAGCCCAATTGTGGCCCATAATGGACGACCTAGGATTGGCCGCCCCTAGGGGCTGCGCCCCCTCTCTATTTATACAGGAGCTGCGCCTCTTTTATTTTCCGAGTTTTGTTTTAGATCTAGCTTTAGCTACTCTCGAGCACGCGCAAATCTGCGCTGTCTTCGTGTATTCAGAACTCCACCCTCGAGTAATAGATTAGATTGCTCGCATCTTTTTCTTGTTCGTTCTTCGATTGCGCACAGGAAACGATCTTCGTGATCAGGCCGATCTCGCATCAGCAAGGTCGGTAACCACAGGGAGTTGGTTCAGCGATTGCATTGGCGCCTCGGGCTTGCTCGTCGTAGTCGGATCGCAAGGGTCATCTTCCACCAAATCGGAATTATCTCTACTCGCCGAAAGATCGGGCACCTCAGCTACATCACGCTTCATTACTTCCGAAATAGGAATAGTCTCAGTAGCTTCGGTCTCACCTCCCTCACGATCGACTCGAGCAGTAGAGCGAACTCTGGCCATTTGATTATGACTTACTTGAAATTTTTGGTGTTGACTTTTTTGTTTTCTCTGAAGCTCTTACTCTTGTGCCGAAGCAGAATCACAAGCGAAGTTTCGTCTGAGCACGATGATTAAGCTTCGGCTATGACTAAAAATTTGGCAACAAAATAGTGCAATAGCAATGAATGTCGTGGTAACTTCACACCTACCCGTCTGTTTATATAGTGTCGCAGGTGGGAAGGTGAATCGGCAAGGTCTCCAGCACCGAACAAACAGTCACCCACACTCACGGAACGGTGGGCCACAGGGTCCGAGAAGGTGAATCGCTGGCGCGCGCGTAATTGGTGCAAGATGGGGCGCGCGCGACGATTATTTTAATCGTTTCTCGCCAACGAGCTCAGGGAAGGTGTTTTTTGGATCTTCGGCGTCCCGAAGCCTAGAAGACTTTTTCACGGATCAAGCTCGTTACGAAAAACGATCTAGCACCGCGAAGGGGCTACTGTTGGGGGTATGCTTCGTAGCCGAAGATCCTAAAAAGAACACCTTCGAAAAGTCTTTTCAGAAGCAAGCGCTAAAGCTATTATCTATAAAGTTTTGGCACAAAGACAAATCTCAAGATGAAGGGTCGAACCGACTTAAAGATGAATTGACTTAAAGACCCATGATGTTTTGTGTCATTATTGTAGTCGATTGTAAAGGACATAAATATAATTTTGCGCAGGTTGCATCCTGTGCCTATAAATAGGTGAACAGTATCTCGGCACTGTTCACGCAATCCTGTAATCACTGACACGTCACGCTTAAATTATTGCTTTCCGCCAAGGCGAAGGTATAAATGTGCCTAAATATTATATTTTAATACTTGTATATTCATATAATAAAACATGTGAATATATTTTATACTTTATATTTCATTTTTCATTATTGTCTTAGAAATATGATCACAAAGGTGAAACCTTCGTGATACTTTACTTATGACCTTCGTCCGAAGCTCATTAAATCCTTGGGGAGATAATGCTTTAGCGGACGAAGGGTGTTTATACTTAACATATTTGTGTTGCCTTGTTCTTAATTCGAAGCATTTGAAAATAAGTCCCCAACAGACATCATGATGTAATGAAGTACTTATTTTCTCTATTATTTTGAGCAATGTATGATGATGTCCAACTATGTAATCGCTGTGTACGTGAATTTCTGATCCTGGCATGTACATGGTTCGCATTCGGTTTGCCTTCTAAAACCGGGTGTGACATAAGTGGTATCAAACCCTAAACCCTAGATAGTAGATAAGCTTCAGTTCCTTTTAGAGGTAAATATTTGGAACTCCAGTTTATGTATATTTTCCCCCATCAGCTTTCACTTATCCACAAACTTGTTGACCACAAACAACCGACACAGCAATACTCACAATTATCTTGTTCAGTATTACAACTTGATTATGATTCCAGGGACCCTATCTTCTTCAGTCCACCCGAAAGCTTATCATGCAAGCCCTTCCCTTTTTTGTCTCATCGTCTCATTTGACCAAAAAGATTACTTAACCAAAGTTACACATTAATGCATGATCTACAACTCTACTATAAAGATCAGGGGTCACAACTTCACAGATTTAGCTCAAAAGAGCCCTGAAGTTGAATTCTTTTAACACTGAACCCAGTTCCTAGATATAGCACAGACCGCCCATGATTGAAGGCACTTTCCTCCCATTTTCGCACAGTATCAAGCCAAGCCTACTGAAAGAAATTTGTTCCCCTACATACGATCTTTAATCCCTTTACAGCATTCTGGGACCAAAAATGTTTGAATCTCAAGTTACGATACTCCAAACTTGGTCACAATTCTCTGAAACTCGGTTTCAGCCTCTGGTTCACATTCAGTTCCAAGCACAGGCCGGCAGTAAAAGTTTGGGAGCATTTAATTTAAGTTTTTGTACAGTACCAAACCCACTTCCCCTTATGAGATTTGTTCATCTCTCCATGGTTTACCAAGTCATTATAGACACCCTCGTCCAACACTTTATGGATTGGCCACAAAAGAGCTCTAAAGTCAAGTAAAATACATTAATATTCAGTTTCAGTAATTTGTGTCTGAAAATCCTAATTTAGACAGCACCACTTGGAACCACTTTTCTCCTAGATCCATATGGTTTTTGGGGTATCCCACCTAACAAAGTTTGTTCTCCTATAGTGACACTACATATTTGTTATAATGACTATAATCTATAACCCTATGAGTAGAGGAGTAGAGACCTCTAAAACTGCCCCAAAACACACAGTTCAGACTTTGGTTTCTCACTAAGTCTGAAAATTCAGAATTAAGGCATTCCACTTTTGAGCAAAGTTTACAAACAGTTCCATATAGTTTTAGGGCTGAGTAACTTCATCAAATTTGTGCACCTACTGTAGCTCT
Organism: Zea luxurians; assembly: GCA_029449295.1. Classification (NCBI taxonomy): domain Eukaryota; kingdom Viridiplantae; phylum Streptophyta; class Magnoliopsida; order Poales; family Poaceae; genus Zea; species Zea luxurians. Next base: position 47,593 of record JAOPSE010002449.1, read on the forward strand.
ACATATTTGCTACAGTGACCATCTTCAAACTGTCCATGGATTGAAAGTTATAAAGACTTAATTATAGCTAGCTAGTACTATTTTCAGGATTCAAAATCATAGGTCCAAACTAAATTGTGAGTTTTTCTCCCCTTTTTACTACAAAACATGGAAATCTCCATACATGAGACTTGTTTGGTTTAGAAAACTCTATAACCTTGGTATTTTCACTTTTGGCCAAATTTTACCAGATCATAAAATCCACTTTTTGTGGTTAAAACTGAAGTTTCTCAAACTAGGTTTTCTGCTCCCCACTAATCACATCATCAAATTTAAATTGTTTTTGATTCTAGTGAATGCATTCTAGGTGCATCACAACACAACCATGGAAATGCATAGGATGTCATGCCAAATTTTAGTTCTAGTAACACCAGGGGTGTTACAAATAGGTTCTTGGTGCACCGGACTAATTCGGTGTACACTAGACCTGTCAGGACCCAAAGGTCGGCTTCAGGTTCCAATGGCTAGATAACATGGTGGCACACATGGCAGGGTCTAATGGTGCACCAGACTGGTCTGTTGTGCCTTATGATGAAGACATCCACACTACTGATACATCTATGCCAATACAAGTACCAATTTCTGGTCCCATTACTTCTCGTCCCATTACTCGCGCTCGTGCTCGTCAACTCAACCATCAGGTGATTACACTCTTGAGTGCATGTCCATCATATTTAGACCATGGAGACCCGTGCACTCTTGTTTTGCTTAGGAACCAGGGAGAAGACCGAAAGGGAAAATGATTTGAACATGCTGGATTCGGACTGCAAAAGAACACCAACTTGTGACGGTCACCACGGTCACATGCGGACTCGGATTGGAATGTTCAAGCACAACATGCAAAGCTTATCAAGTCTACTTTCATATGGATCCGGAATTATAGTCATATCTGTTCTGAGGCCGCCGTAATCATTGTTTCCTTACCGAGATATTTCCTGACTTTTCTGCCCATGGTGCTGCGTGACCCTATTTTGGCCCAATGGGTCGTGTATCAAGTTGGGTCCATTAGGGACGCATCCTAGGGTTGCAGCACGACCCCAATACCCTTGTGGTCGTCCTCCCATGTTTATAAACCCCCTAGCCGCCACCAAGAACAGCGGGTTTTGTTTAGATCAAGTTTAGCTCTCGCTACTTGCTTGTAAGCGCGCGTGCTGGTTCAGCCGCCCGTCTTCTTGTCTTCGGAACCCACCATATTGGAGTTTGATTTTGAAACCTACATTTAGATCTGGTAATTCAGTACTTGTTCTACTTGTTCTTGCTAGTTCTTCGATTGCTTGCAGGACGAGTGCCCTAGTGGCCAGGGTGTCACGCTCCACAAGATCGTGACAGCCATAGGAGGTGGTGTATCGGTTGCTAAGGCGCAGCGTCTTTGGAAGGCTGTAGTCGGGCCGTGAACGTCGTCTCCTCCCCCAATCGAGTTATTCCACACTCTCTCATCGAAAGATCGGGCAATCACCCAACGGGTGCACATCAGTTGGTAATCAGAGCAAGGTTTATCGGTGAGAGATTTACTTTTCTTCGCTGTTTTCTTATCTCCTATAGTCCAGAAAAAGCCAAAAAAATAGTAGATTAGTTTTACCGCAATCCTATAAACCATTGAGCATTTACTAGTACTACTTAGCTAGGGCTTGTTGAGTTTTTGGTTGCATCGGTTGTGTCGAGTTGCTGGTCTTAGTTTATTCCTTTAGAGTTTTGAGTTCTACCACGTTTTGGTCACCACGAGATCCACCATCACCATAAACATCTCTGGTTCGTTTTTGCCACCATGGATACATCTCATGTCTGATTGGGATGTTTAAATACAATCTGGAAAGCTTATCTTATCTTCTTTCCAACGGATCTGACCTTGTCTCAAAATTCATTCTGAGCGCTCCGCAATCCTCGTAGGGATTTCTGGACTTTCTATATTAACAAGATTTGTTAAATCTGATTTAAAGGGGCTGTTAGCAATATCCTTATTGTTTGGGTTGTCATAGTGAAAAAAAGGGTTTAGGCCCCTGCAAAAAAAGAAGAAGAAAAAAAAGAAAAGAAAAAAAAGGAAAAGAAGAAGAAAGAAGGGGGCTGAATCTCTAAATCTGTTGTTTCTCTTTGTGATGTGCTAGTTGTTCTTTTTCAGTGACTACCTTTGTGCCTAGGCTCACGTCTCTAGCATGGTTTAGCCTAGGACCAACACAGTACCACCGTTGAACGATTATTCAGCTTGCTTTTGTAACTAACGTGGTACTAGTGTATTCCTTGCTTCAGCCCACCTACAACTCTACATATTTCGACTACAGTTTGACAGGTCGTGTTGCTGCGGCACCGATACACTTATTCCACGGTTGCAGACTTGTTGGTTGCTGACCCCTCCTGTTGTGCAAGGTAAGAATTGGTAAGAGCTTGTGTGACAGGTTGAGAGTGAGCGCCTTGCAGTAGCTACATCCTAATAGTTGTAGAGTTTTTATTCCTTCACGTTTTTTTCTTGTTGCCTCTGTTCGTCTAACCATGGCAGGATTGGAGGTTGATGATGCTTCTCGTAATATGCCACACTCTCCTCGCACCAAGGGTATCATACAACACTTTGTAAGGCTGGTGAAGACGCACACGGAAGGTCTTGACAATGACATGCAGGTGACGAATGAAAAGATGGGGCAATTGGAGGCCACACAGATCGACACAAACACCAAACTTGCAAATGTGGAAATGACAGTTGCTCATATTGACAAGAGCCTTGTCGCACTCTTGAGGCGATTTGATGAGATGCATGCTAATACCAATGGTGGGCGTGATGAGGACGCCGAAGGTAACTGGGATGACTATGTTGCTGATACTGAACAAGATGACCAAGTAGCACCTAATCGACGGCGACTACATACTAACCGTAGAGGTATGGGTGGTTTTCGCCGACGTGAGGTACATGGTAATGATGATGCTTTTAGTAAGGTTAAATTTAAAATACCTCCTTTTGATGGTAAATATGACCCTGATGCTTACATTACTTGGGAGATTGCAGTTGATCAAAAGTTTGCATGCCATGAATTTCCTGAGAATGCGCGGGTTAGAGCTGCTACTAGTGAGTTTACTGAATTTGCTTCTGTTTGGTGGATAGAACATGGTAAGAAGAATCCTAATAACATGCCACAAACTTGGGATGCGTTGAAACAGGTCATGCGGGCTAGATTTGTTCCTTCTTATTATGCACGTGATATGCTAAACAAGTTGCAACAATTGAGACAGGGTACTAAAAGTGTAGAAGAATATTATCAGGAATTACAAATGGGTATGCTGCGTTGTAACATAGAGGAGGGTGAGGAATATGCTATGGCTAGATTTTTGGGCGGGTTAAATAGGGAAATTCAGGACATCCTTGCTTATAAAGATTATGCTAATGTAACCCGATTGTTTTATCTTGCTTGCAAAGCTGAAAGGGAAGTGCAGGGACGACGTGCTAGTGCAAGGTCTAATGTTTCTGCAGGAAAATCTACACCATGGCAACAGCGCACGACTACGTCCATGACCGGCCGTACACCAGCACCAACTCCCTCGCCGAGTCGACCAGCACCACCGCCTTCCTCCGGCGACAAACCACATGCATCTTCCACAAATTCAGCAACCAAATCTGCCCAGAAACCAGCAGGTAGTGCCTCTTCAGTAGCCTCCACGGGTAGAACAAGAGATGTTCTGTGTTATCGATGCAAGGGCTATGGACACGTGCAGCATGATTGTCCTAATCAGCGTGTTTTGGTGGTAAAAGACGATGGTGGGTATTCCTCTGCTAGTGATTTGGATGAAGCTACACTTGCTTTGCTTGCGGCTGATGATGCAGGCACTAAGGAACCACCCGAAGAACAGATTGGTGCAGATGATGCAGAGCATTCTGAGAGCCTCATTGTACAGCGTGTGCTTAGTGCACAAATGGAGAAGGCAGAGCAGAATCAGCGACATACGTTGTTTCAAACAAAGTGTGTCATTAAGGAGCGTTCATGTCGTTTGATCATTGATGGAGGTAGCTGCAACAACTTGGCTAGCAGCGACATGGTGGAGAAGCTTGCACTTACGACCAAACCGCACCCGCATCCATATCACATTCAATGGCTTAACAATAGTGGTAAGGTCAAGGTAACCAAGCTGGTACGAATTAATTTTGCTATTGGTTCATATCGTGATGTTGTTGACTGTGATGTTGTGCCTATGGATGCTTGTAATATTCTGCTAGGTAGACCATGGCAATTTGATTCAGATTGTATGCATCATGGTAGATCAAATCAATATTCTCTCATACACCATGATAAGAAAATTATTTTGCTTCCCATGTCCCTTGAGGCTATTGTGCGTGATGATGTTGCTAAAGCTACCAAAGCTAAAACTGAGAACAACAAGAATATTAAAGCTGTTGGTAATAACAAAGATGGGATAAAATTGAAAGGACATTGCTTGATTGCGACAAAAACTGATGTTAATGAATTATTTGCTTCCACTTCTGTTGCCTACGCCTTGGTATGCAAGGATGCTTTGATTTCAATTCAAGATATGCAGCATTCTTTGCCTCCTGTTGTTACTAACATTTTGCAGGAGTATTCTGATGTATTTCCAAGTGAGATACCAGAGGGGCTGCCACCTATACGAGGGATTGAGCACCAAATTGATCTTATTCCTGGTGCATCTTTGCCAAATCGTGCTCCATATAGGACAAATCCGGAGGAAACAAAAGAAATTCAGCGACAAGTTCAAGAACTACTCGACAAAGGTTACGTGCGTGAGTCTCTTAGTCCGTGTGCTGTTCCGGTTATTTTAGTGCCTAAAAAAGATGGAACATGGCGTATGTGTGTTGATTGTAGGGCTATTAATAATATCACGATACGGTATCGACACCCTATTCCACGTTTAGATGATATGCTTGATGAATTGAGTGGTGCCATCGTCTTTTCTAAAGTTGATTTGCGTAGTGGGTACCACCAGATTCGTATGAAATTGGGAGATGAATGGAAAACTACTTTCAAAACTAAGTTCGGATTATATGAGTGGTTAGTCATGCCTTTTGGGTTAACTAATGCACCTAGCACTTTCATGAGATTAATGAACGAGGTTTTGCGTGCCTTCATTGGAAAATTTGTGGTAGTATACTTTGATGACATATTGATCTACAGCAAATCTATGGATGAACATTTTGATCACATGCGTGCTGTTTTTAATGCTTTACGAGATGCACGTTTATTTGGTAACCTTGAGAAGTGCACATTTTGCACCGATCGAGTTTCGTTTCTTGGTTATGTTGTGACTCCACAGGGAATTGAGGTTGATCAAGCCAAGGTAGAAGCGATACATGGATGGCCTATGCCAAAGACTATCACACAGGTGCGGAGTTTCCTAGGACTTGCCGGCTTCTATCGCCGTTTTGTGAAGGACTTTAGCACCATTGGTGCACCTTTGAATGAGCTTACGAAGAAGGGAGTGCATTTTAGTTGGGGCAAAGTACAAGAGCACTCTTTCAACATGCTGAAAGATAAGTTGACACATGCACCTCTCCTCCAACTTCCTGATTTTAATAAGACTTTTGAGCTTGAATGTGATGCTAGTGGAATTGGATTGGGTGGTGTTTTGTTACAAGAAGGCAAACATGTTGCATATTTTAGTGAAAATTGAGTGGGTCTGTTCTAAATTATTCTACTTATGATAAGGAATTATATGCACTTGTGCGAACATTAGAAACATGGCATCATTATTTGTGGCCCAAAGAGTTTGTTATTCATTCTGATCATGAATCTTTGAAACATATTCGTAGTCAAGGAAAACTGAACCGTAGACATGCTAAGTGGGTTGAATTTATCGAATCGTTTCCTTATGTTATTAAGCACAAGAAAGGAAAAGAGAATATCATTGCTGACGCTTTGTCTAGGAGATATACTTTGCTGAATCAACTTGACTACAAAATCTTTGGATTAGAGACGATTAAAGACCAATATGTTCATGATGCTGATTTTAAAGATGTGTTGCTGCATTGTAAAGATGGAAAAGGATGGAACAAATATATCGTTAGTGATGGGTTTGTGTTTAGAGCTAACAAACTATGCATTCCAGCTAGCTCCGTTCGTTTGTTGTTGTTACAGGAAGCACATGGAGGTGGCTTAATGGGACATTTTGGAGCAAAGAAAACGGAGGACATACTTGCTGGTCATTTCTTTTGGCCCAAGATGAGAAGAGATGTGGTGATATTGGTTGCTCGTTGCACGACATGTCAAAAGGCGAAGTCACGGTTAAATCCACACGGTTTGTATTTGCCTCTACCCGTTCCTAGTGCTCCTTGGGAAGATATTTCTATGGATTTTGTGCTGGGATTGCCTAGGACTAGGAAGGGACGTGATAGTGTGTTTGTGGTTGTTGATAGATTTTCTAAGATGGCACATTTCATACCATGTCATAAAACTGACGATGCTACTCATATTGTTGATTTGTTCTTTCGTGAAATTGTTCGCTTGCATGGTGTGCCCAACACAATCGTTTCTGATCGTGATGCTAAATTTCTTAGTCATTTTTGGAGGACTTTGTGGGCAAAATTGGGGACTAAGCTTTTATTTTCTACTACATGTCATCCTCAAACTGATGGTCAAACTGAAGTTGTGAATAGAACTTTGTCTACTATGTTAAGGGCGGTTCTAAAGAAGAATATTAAGATGTGGGAGGACTGTTTGCCTCATGTTGAATTTGCTTATAATCGATCATTGCATTCTACTACAAAGATGTGCCCGTTTCAGATTGTATATGGTTTGTTGCCTCGTGCTCCTATTGATTTAATGCCTTTGCCATCTTCTGAAAAACTAAATTTTGATGCTACTAGGCGTGCTGAATTGATGTTAAAACTGCATGAAACTACTAAAGAAAACATAGAGCGTATGAATGCTAGATATAAGTTTGCTAGTGATAAAGGTAGAAAGAAAATAAATTTTGAACCTGGAGATTTAGTTTGGTTGCATTTGAGAAAGGAAAGGTTTCCTGAATTGCGAAAATCTAAATTGTTGCCTCGAGCCGATGGACCGTTTAAAGTGCTAGAGAAAATTAACGACAATGCATATAGGCTAGATCTAGATCTGCCTGCAGACTTTGGGGTTAGCCCCACATTTAACATTGCAGATTTAAAGCCCTACTTGGGAGAGGACGTTGAGCTTGAGTCGAGGACGACTCAAATGCAAGAAGGGGAGAATGATGAAGACATCCACACTACTGATACATCTATGCCAATACAAGTACCAATTTCTGGTCCCATTACTTCTGGTCCCATTACTCACGCTCGTGCTCGTCAACTCAACCATCAGGTGATTACACTCTTGAGTGCATGTCCATCATATTTAGACCATGGAGACCTGTGCACTCTTGTTTTGCTTAGGAACCAGGGAGAAGACCGAAAGGGAAAAGGATTTGAACATGCTGGATTCGGACTGCAGAAGAACACCAACTTGTGACGGTCACCACGGTCACATGCGGGCTCGGATTGGAATGTTCAAGCACAACATGCAAAGCTTATCAAGTCTACTTTCATATGGATCCGAAATTATAGTCATATCTGTTCTGAGGCCGCCGTAATCATTGTTTCCTTACCGAGATATTTCCTGACTTTTCTGCCCATGGTGCTGCGTGACCCTATTTTGGCCCAATGGGTCGTGTATCAAGTTGGGTCCATTAGGGACGCATCCTAGGGTTGCAGCACGACCCCAATACCCTTGTGGTTGTCCTCCCATGTTTATAAACCCCCTAGCCGCCACCAAGAACAACGGGTTTTGTTTAGATCAAGTTTAGCTCTCGCTACTTGCTTGTAAGCGCGCGTGCTGGTTCAGCCGCCCGTCTTCTTGTCTTCGGAACCCTACCATATTGGAGTTTGATTTTGAAACCTACATTTAGATCTGGTAATTCAGTACTTGTTCTACTTGTTCTTGCTAGTTCTTCGATTGCTTGCAGGACGAGTGCCCTAGTGGCCAGGGTGTCACGCTCCACAAGATCGTGACAACCATAGGAGGTGGTGTATCGGTTGCTAAGGCGCAGCGTCTTTGGAAGGCTGTAGTCGGGCCGTGAACGTCTTCTCCTCCCCCAATCGAGTTATTTCACACTCTCTGATCGAAAGATCGGGCAATCACCCAACGGGTGCACATCACCTTACAAGCTAATATAAGGATCAGAACGGTTACTAAAACTACAGGCATGGTAGAGGTCTGGTGTGCAACGGACTTGCATAGTTCGAGGTCCAGTGCACCCAGTTTCTATGCATATTTTGGGATTTGATCCCAATGGTTATTTGTGTGTCTGGGGACTATAAATACACCTCCAACTAGACTATTGAAACACAAGAGCTATGCAATAACTCAAATACACTAGGGCAAAACTCCTAAGTGATCAAAGCCTCTCAAATACCACAAAAGAGATAATCAAGTAATAGAGCTAGTTCCTTTATGTGAATTATGATAGTGCCTTGAGAGTGCTAGAGAAAATAGTGTGTGTTGCGTTCTTGTGATTTTTAAGCTTTGAGTTTTGACTCCCGTCGATTGTAAAGCAATCAATATAATTGAATGGGTCGTGCTTCGGGCTAGCTCGTTAACCACAACCTATTTAGCCATCTATAGTTTAGTATCTCCTCCATCACCGTCACTGATCTGTGGGAAAGATGAGAGAACAAACTTCATCTCATCTCACTCCCACACCATATACCTCATCGTCTGTGTCTCCGTCTCTCTTCTTACCACATCATCGCCCCATGTCTTTAGGGTAAAATTCTAGGTGCACCGTGAGGCGCGAATTATAAATTTAGAGAATGTATTATTATACTCGCTCGCCATATGCTCGATTGCTCCAGCGGTGGATGAAATGTGTTCTCTGAAATGTACAAAAGGCCGCTGCAATTTCGATAAACCAAAGATGCATGCGGCAGCAACCAAATGGAAATGGAAGAGGCATGCCCAAGTTTAGGTATGGCACGCAACAGCGGCAACCAAACAGAGCCCGGTGTCCTTGCATCTAGTCTAGAAGTGTTGCCTGTTGCAACCGCATTTTTTTCTTCCATGCCTAATGTACAGTGTACAATACTACCTGCTCATAAGATCTGCATCTTAGAACTCAGCAATGATGTCGCCCATCTACTTTTATGAAAATGAAATATCATCATTTGGCACGGGCACAACGTACCAACTTTCTATGAAGGTATAACATGCACCACATGGACTCTGGCACTTAACTGAACGGGTGCAGATCTTATGGGCAAGATAAGATCCACACCCTGATAGCCGTTTTCGGAATAGGTGACGTGCGGCAACGAAATTGCACGAAAGCACCCCAAACATGAGTTTTGGACCTAAAGTTGTGGATTCGGCATGTTCGTTGCGAACAACAAAGAAATAGTTCCGGTTGCAAAAACTCATGCTTTGTATGCACCCCGATACCCGTTTTCGGAATGGGTGACGTGCGGCAACGAAATTGCGCGAAACCTCCCCTCACATGAGTTTTGGACCTAAAGTAGTGGATTGGGCATGTTCGTTGCGAAAAACGAAGAAATGGTTCCGGTGGCAAAAACTCGTGCTTTGTATGCACCCTGATACCCGTTTTCGGAATGGGTGACGTGCGGCAACGAAATTGCACGAAAGCACCCCAAACATGAGTTTTGGACCTAATGTTGTGGATTGGGCATGTTCGTTGCGAAAAACGAAGAAATGGTTCCGGTGGCAAAAACTCGTGCTTTGTATGCACCCCGGTACACGTTTTCGGAATGGGTGACGTGTGGCAACGAAATTGCGCGAAACGATCCAAACATGTGTTTTGGACCTAAAGTAATGGATTAGGCATGTTCGTTGCGAAAAACAAAGAAATGGTTCTGGTGGCAAAAACTGAGTTTGTATACATCCGATACCCGTTTTCGGAATGGGTGACGTGCGGCAACAAAATTCCGTGAAACCAACCCAAACATGAGTTTTGGACCTAAAGTAGTGGATTGGGCATGTTCGTTGCGAAAAACGAAGAAATGGTTCCGGTGACAAAAACTGAGTTTGTATGCACCCGATACCTATTTTCGGAATGGTGACGTGCGGCAACGAAATTTCGCGAAACCAACCCAAACATGAGTTTTGGACCTAAAGTAGTGGATTGGGCATGTTCCTTGAGAAAAACGAAAAAATGGTTCCGGTGGCATAAACTCGTGCTTTGTATGCACCCTAATACCCGTTTTCGGGATGGGTGACGTGCGGCAACGAAATTGCGCGAAAGCACCCCAAACATGAGTTTTGGACCTAAAGTTGTGGATTGGGCATGTTCGTTGCGAACAACAAAGAAATGGTTCCGGTTGCAAAAACTCATGCTTTGTATGCACCCCGATACCCGTTTTCGGAATGGGTGACGTGCGGCAACGAAATTGCGCGAAACCTCCCCTAACATGAGTTTTCGACCTAAAGTAGTGGATTGTGCATGTTCGTTGCGAAAAACGAAGAAATGCGTCCGGTGGCAAAAAACTGAGTTTGTATGCACCCGATACCTATTTTCGGAATGGGTGACGTGCGGCAACGAAATTGCGCGAAACCTACCCAAACATGAGTTTTGGACCTAAAGTAGTGGATTGGGCATGTTCGTTGCGAAAAACGAAGAAATGGTTCCGGTGGCATAAACTCGTGCTTTGTATGCACCCTGATACACATTTTCGGTATGGGTGACGTGCGGCAACAAAATTGCACGAAAGCACCCCAAATATGAGTTTTGGAAATAAATTTGTGGAATGGGCATGTTCGTTGCGCAAAACGAAGAAATGGTTCCGGTTGCAAAAACTCGTGCTTTGTATGCACCCCGATACCCGTTTTCGGAATGGGTGACGAGCGGCAACGAAATTGCATGAAACCAACCCAAACATGAGTTTTGGACCTAAAGTAGTGGATTGGGCATGTTCGTTGCGAAAAACGAAGAAATGGTTCCGGTGGCATAAACTCGTGCTTTGTATGCACCGTGATACACGTTTTCGGAATGGGTGACGTGCGGCAACGAAATTGCACGAAATCACCCCAAATATGAGTTTTGGACCTAAAGCAGTGGATTGGGCATGTTCGTTGCGAAAAACGAAGAAATGGTTCCGGTGGCAAAAACTCGTGCTTTGTAGCCGTTTTCGGAATGGGTGATGTGCGACAACGAAATTGCGTGAAACCAACCCAAACATGAGTTTTGGACCTAAAGTAGTGGATTGGGCATGTTCGTTGCGAAAAACGAAGAAATGGTTCCGGTGACAAAAACTGAGTTTGTTTGCACCCGATACCTATTTTCGGAATGGGTGACGTGCAGCAACGAAATTTCGCGAAACCAACCCAAACATGAGTTTTGGACCTAAAGTAGTGGATTGGGCATGTTCGTTGCGAAAAACGAAGAAATGGTTCCGGTGGCATAAACTCGTGCTTTGTATGCACCCTGATACCCGTTTTCGGTATGGGTGACGTGCGGCAACGAAATTGCGCGAAAGCACCCCAAACATGAGTTTTGGACCTAAAGTTGTGGATTGGGCATGTTCGTTGCGAACAACAAAGAAATGGTCCCAGTTGCAAAAACTCATGCTTTGTATGCACCCCGATACCCGTTTTCGGAATGGGTGACGTGCGGCAACGAAATTGCGCGAAACCTCCCCTAACGTGAGTTTTGGACCTAAAGTAGTGGATTGGGCATGTTCGTTGCGAAAAACGAAGAAATGGGTCCGGTGGCAAAAACTGAGTTTGTATGCACTCGATAACCGTTTTCGGAATGGGTGACGTGCGGCAACGAAATTGCGTGAAACCAACCCAAACATGAGTTTTGGGCCTAAAGTAGTGGATTGGGCATGTTCCTTGAGAAAAACGAAGAAATGGTTCTGGTGGCATAAACTCGTGCTTTGTATGCACCCTAATACCCGTTTTCGGGATGGGTGACGTGCGGCAACGAAATTGCGCGAAAGCACCCCAAACATGAGTTTTGGACCTAAAGTTGTGGATTGGGCATGTTCGTTGCGAACAACAAAGAAATGGTTCCGGTTGCAAAAACTCATGCTTTGTATGCACCCCGATACCCGTTTTCGGAATGGGTGACGTGCGGCAACGAAATTGCGCGAAACCTCCCCTAACATGAGTTTGGGACCTAAAGTAGTGGATTGGGCATGTTCGTTGCGAAAAACGAAGAAATGGGTCCGGTGGCAAAAAACTGAGTTTGTATGCACCCGATACCTATTTTCGGAATGGGTGACGTGCGGCAACGAAATTGCGCGAAACCTACCCAAACATGAGTTTTGGACATAAAGTAGTGGATTGGGCATGTTCGTTGCGAAAAACGAAGAAATGGTTCCGGTGGCATAAACTCGTGCTTTGTATGCACCCTGATACACATTTTCGGTATGGGTGACGTGCGGCAACAAAATTGCACGAAAGCACCACAAATATGAGTTTTGGAAATAAAGTTGTGGAATGGGCATGTTCGTTGCGCAAAACGAAGAAATGGTTCCGGTTGCAAAAACTCGTGCTTTGTATGCACCCCGATACCCGTTTTCGGAATGGGTGATGATGTAGCTGAGGTGCCCGATCTTTCGGCGAGTAGAGATAATTCCGATTTGGCGGAAGTTGACCCTTGCGATCCGACTACGACGAGCAAGCCCGAGGCGCCAATGCAATCGCTGAACCAACTCCCTGTGGTTACCGACCTTGCTGATGCGAGATCGGCCTGATCACGAAGATCGTTTCCTGTGCGCAATCGAAGAACGAACAAGAAAAAGATGCGAGCAATCTAATCTATTACTCGAGGGTGGAGTTCTGAATACACGAGACAGCGCAGATTTGCGCGTGCTCGAGAGTAGCTAAAGCTAGATCTAAAACAAAACTCGGAAAATAAAGGAGGCGCAGCTCCTGTATAAATAGAGAGGGGCGCAGCCCCTAGGGGCGGCCAACCCTAGGTCGTCCATTATGGGCCGCAATTGGGCTGGTCGTCTATTCTTCTGGGCCTTCGTTCTTTAACAACATGATGTAGTTCAATTCTCTTGCACGGGCCCCGAGTCACTGGCCCAGGTGGAAGGGGTGGCACCTGGGCTGGAGAAGGTGCTGCTGGTGTAGATGTGCTCGTGTTGGTGTTGATGTCCTCATCATCCTCCCCTTCTTGAACTGAAGTCGTCCTCGACGGCAACTCCTCGTCTTCTCCCGCATATGGTTTCAAATCTGCAACATTAAAACTAGTGGAAACACCAAACTCCACAGGCAGGTCAAGGGTATAAGCATTATCATTAATCTTGGTTAGTATCTTAAAAGGACCAGCAGCACGAGGCATCAATTTAGAACGACGCAAAGTAGGAAAACGATCCTTTCTCAAATGCAACCAAACCATATCACCAGGTTCAAAAGTAACTAGTTTCCGGCCCTTACTACCAGTAATCTGATATTTAGCATTAGCAGCAGCAATGTTTTGTTGAGTTTGTTCATGGAGATTAATCATTTGTTCAACATGTGCAAGAGCATCTATGTGTGGGGCGTCCGCAGCATCAAGCGAAAACAAAGCAATAGGCGCCCTAGGAATGTAACCATAAACAATTTGAAAAGGGCACATCTTTGTAGAAGAATGGGTTGCATGATTATAAGCAAACTCAACATGAGGCAAGCAATCCTCCCAACGTTTCAAATTTTTGTCTAAAACAGCCCTAAGCATGGTAGACAAAGTTCGATTAACTACCTCAGTTTGACCATCAGTCTGAGGGTGACAAGTGGTGCTAAACAGCAATTTAGTTCCCAATTTATTCCACAGAGATCTCCAAAAATGACTCAGAAACTTAGCATCACGATCCGAGACTATTGTATTTGGAATACCGTGCAAACGAATAATCTCTCTAAAAAAACAATTCAGCAACATTGCTAGCATCATCAGTCTTATGACAAGGTATGAAATGAGCCATTTTGGAGAATCGATCAACAACCACAAAAATGCTATCCCTCCCCTTCTTAGTTCTAGGCAATCCCAAAACAAAATCCATCGAAATATCAATCCAAGGGGAAGTAGGAACAGGCAAAGGCATATACAAACCATGGTTGTTCAACCGTGACTTAGCTTTCTGACAAGTAGTGCAGCGTGCAACAAGGCGCTCAACATCAGCGCGCATCCGAGGCCAAAAGAAGTGGGCAGCCAACACCTCATGTGTCTTGTAGACGCCAAAGTGCCCCATGAGACCGCCTCCATGTGCTTCCTGTAACAACAAAAGACGAACCGAGCTAGCTGGAACACACAGCTTGTTAGCGCGAAACAGGAACCCATCCTGTATGTGAAATTTGCCCCATGGTTTCCCATTAATACAATGGCCGAAAGCATCTTTAAAATCAGCATCATCAACATATTGATCTTTCACAGTGTGCAAACCAAAGATTTTAAAATCTAACTGTGACAGCATGGTATAGCGACGAGACAAAGCATCAGCAATAACATTGTCCTTCCCGTTCTTGTGTTTAATAATGTAAGGAAAGGACTCAATGAATTCTACCCATTTAGCATGACGACGGTTCAGATTTGTTTGGATACGAATATGTTTTAAAGCCTCATGATCAGAATGGATTATAAACTCACGATGCCAAAGATAGTGCTGCCATGTATGCAAAGTGCGCACTAAAGCGTAAAGCTCCTTATCATAAGTAGAATATTTCAGACTAGTACCGCTTAATTTTTCACTAAAATAAGCAACTGGTTTTCCTTCTTGTAACAAAACAGCACCTAGCCCAATACCGCTAGCATCGCATTCAAGCTCAAACACTTTATTAAAATCAGGCAATTGCAATAGGGGAGCTTCGGTTAACTTATCTTTCAAAGTGTTGAACGCTTCCTCCTGGGAATCACTCCAAGCAAATGGAACATCTTTCTTTGTAAGCTCATGTAGAGGCGCTGCAATGGAGCTAAAATCACGAACAAATCTGCGGTAGAAACCGGCAAGTCCAAGAAAGCTCCGAATTTGTGTGACCGTTGTCGGTGTAGGCCACTCCCGAATGGCAGCAATCTTGCTGCTATCCACCTCAATGCCCTGTGGAGTAACAACATAACCAAGAAACGAGACACGTCGTGTACAAAAGATGCATTTTTCCATGTTAGCAAATAACTGGGCAGCACGCAATGCATCAAAAACAGCACTTAAATGTTCCAAATGCTCTTTCTTAGATTTGCTGTAAATAAGAATATCATCAAAATAAACAACCACAAACAATCCTATGAAGGGCCTTAGAACTTCATTCATCACTCGCATAAAAGTGCTGGGAGCATTAGTCAATCCAAACGGCATAACCAACCATTCATATAAACCAAATTTCGTTTTAAAAGCCGTTTTCCATTCATCACCCAGTTTCATTCTAATCTGGTGGTAACCACTACGCAAATCAATCTTAGTGAAAATAATGGCACCACTAAGCTCATCTAGCATATCATCAAGGCGTGGTATAGGATATCGATAACGAATAGTGATGTTATTAATAGCACGACAGTCTACACACATACGCCATGACCTATCTTTCTTGGGAACAAGTAACACAGGAACAGAGCAAGGGCTAAGAGACTCACGAATGTATCCCTTGTCAAGCAACGCCTGTACCTGGCGCTGAATCTCCTTCGTCTCATCCGGATTTGTACGGTACGGTGCGCGGTTCGGAAGCTGTGCGCCGGGAATGAGGTCGATCTGGTGCTCAATGCCACGAAGTGGTGGGAGACCCGGTGGTAAGTCTTTGGGAAAGACATCAGCGTACTCCTGCAAAAGGTTAGCAACCATAGGGGGAATAGCCAAAGATGGTGCATCATCAAGTGAAATGAGGACACTAGAGCATATAAGTGCATAGCATGGCAAATGAGCACCGTGTAGATCATCAAAATCAGCACGTGTAGCAAGTAAAACAGGAGCCTTCAACTTGATTTCAGAAGGAACAGAGGGCGATGGATCAAGTTGTTTAGCAGTTATAGCAGCTCGGGCAAGATCATCTTTAACAATTTGTTCAGGTGTCATTGGATGTATAATTATTTTCTGACCCTTAAAAATGAAAGAATAATGATTCGAACAACCATGATGCAAGCTATCAGTATCATATTGCCAAGGTCGACCAAGTAACAAAGAGCATGCTTCCATGGGAATAACATCACAATCAACAAAATCAGAATAAGCACCCATGGAGAAAGGAACGCGCACGGAACGTGTGATTTTTATTTTACCACCATCATTAAGCCATTGAATGTGATATGGGTTTGGATGCTTACGAGTGGGTAACGATAACTTTTCGACCAGCTTGGTACTCGCCAAATTGTTGCAACTGCCGCTGTCGATAATGATGCGAATTGACCGCTCCTGCACAACACCCTTTGTATGGAACAGAGTGTGTCGCTGATTCTTCTCGGGCAAAGCGACCTGTGTACTGAGAACACGCTGCACAACAAGACTTTCATACCTATCAGCGTCGTCTGGGTTGACATGTACCTCCGCCTTAGCTGCATGGTCAGTGGCAAGTAGTGCATGTTCAATTTCTTCAGAATCACTAGCGGAAGAGTACTCACCATCGTCACGAATGAGCAAAGTGCGCTTGTTTGGGCAGTCCCGAATCACATGGCCAAATCCTCTACAGCGATGACACTGAATATCTCGTGTACGACCTGTGGGTGGGGCAGTGCTGGCTGGTTTGGTCGTCTTCTCGCGTGGAGTAGTGGTGGACGTGGATGGCGCAGGGGGAACTGGTGCTGAGGTGGATGTCGAGCTTCGTCCTGCAAAGGGGTTAGAATATGGCTTCGAGCGGCGTCCCTGCACTTCACGTTCAGCTTTGCAAGCATATTCAAATAAAGTAGTCATATCATAATATTCCTTATAATCAAGTATATCTTGGATTTCGCGGTTTAAACCACCACGAAAACGTGCCATAGCAGCGTCGTTGTCCTCTAATATGCCACAACGAATCATACCTTTTTGTAACTCCTGGAAATAGTCCTCAACAGATTGAGAACCTTGCTGAAAACGCTGCATTTTATTAAGCAAATCACGAGCATAATACGAAGGCACAAATCGATGTCGCATCGCAGCTTTCAACTGATCCCAAGTGGTTGGAATAGTAGTGGGATGTTTTATTTTAAACTCACGCCACCAAATTAAAGCAAAATCAGTAAATTCACTAATAGCAGCTTTAACCTGAGAATGTGCAGCAATATCATGGCATGAAAATTTTTGTTCAACCTCTAACTCCCAATCAAGATATGCAGCAGGATCATATTTGCCATTAAAAGGTGGAATTTTAAATTTAATCTTAGAAAATAAGTCATTAGGGGGATGACGAACCACACGGCGTGCACGACCACGGCGATCTCCATCTTCCCACTCAGTGTCACCGCCGTAGTCCTGCTCCATCTTTGTGGTCAACGCATCAAGGCGTGCCAGGATGGTGTCGAGTGTGGTGCGAGTCGCCGTTTGAGCAAGGTCAAGCTGGTTGAAACGCTCGGTCGTCGAAGTGACCGTTGAATCAAGCCGTTCATGCATCGTCCTAATGTCATCAGCAAGTCCATCAACTTGTCCCTTTACTTCCAGCAACTGGGCATCCACCGTGTCATGTGCTCCTGCCATAGTTAGCGCAAACACCAAAACACCAAAAAAAACGACAAAAACAGGGGTGTACTGCTCACAAGGCGCTTACACTAGTGCTGTTATCAAATTCTTATCCGTTCTTACCAAGCCACAGTGGTGAACTGCAACCAACAGGTGGAACCGGTGAAAGATTGGATGAGCGATTGCCTGGAGAAACAGAAACCTACTCGTCGTAGAAATATGTGGAGTTCTGGGTAGGCTGCACTCAAGTCAAGGATTAGCACGACCAAACAATAATGCAAAGTTGAATTATAGTGCAAAAACACGAAACTATATTGCTGGCCACAAGTGCAAAGGACGGATGGAACTAGCAGAATGGCAGTACCGTAAATATTGTACTAGCGAGGCCACTAGTAGGAATCACAAGTGATTTTGTTTTTCTTTTTTGTATGAATTTTTTGATATTTTTCTCAGCACAAGAAGCAACAAAATAGGAGTTACACGAAGTTTCACCTAGAACAGAGTTCAGATGTGGTCTACAGAAAATGAGGAAGTTCTCTGAAAAGCGTGCGAGAACTTTGATGAATTTTTTTCTTTATCTTCCTGAATTTTTTTGACAATTTTGTCGAAACCCAAACAGACCGTAGGTGAGTTTGGCCGGCCTCAGAATGGTGTCAACTAGCTCCTGTAAAAATTTCAGATTTTTCGGACACCCGAGCGAAAAGTTATGCCCGGTTTAAGGAAGGTAGCTCAAGTTATGTTTTCAAATGACCGGGATGAAACAACCGTATCCTATCTCCTTCGTTGTTTTTTGTTTCTGTTTTTTTTTGACGTAACCGAAGGAGAAAAACAAGGAAACGATGTTGACTCGGTTTTTTTTTTCTGTTTTTTTTCGTAACCGAAGGAGAAAAACAAGGAAACGGCCGTTGACTCGGTTTGTTTTTTTCTGTTTTTTTTTGACGTAACCGAAGGAGAAAAACAAGGAAACAATGTTGACTCGGTTTGTGGCGTGATCAAAGGGGAGATGGTGGCGGCGCTAGGATTTGAATGGTGGAAGAACACAATGCAACCAGCAACAAATGACGTGAAAGCACACAAATTCAACAATGCAGATTATTGAAAGAAAGTGCGAGGCTCAAAAGGGTGCTGGGATAAGGTCTAACCAGAATTTTTATGTGGTTTTGTGGACTGTAGGAAAAAAAACACTCGATAAACTCACCGATCAACCTGGAAATCTGATACCAATTGATGTAGCTGAGGTGCCCGATCTTTCGGCGAGTAGAGATAATTCCGATTTGGCGGAAGTTGACCCTTGCGATCCGACTACGACGAGCAAGCCCGAGGCGCCAATGCAATCGCTGAACCAACTCCCTGTGGTTACCGACCTTGCTGATGCGAGATCGGCCTGATCACGAAGATCGTTTCCTGTGCGCAATCGAAGAACGAACAAGAAAAAGATGCGAGCAATCTAATCTATTACTCGAGGGTGGAGTTCTGAATACACGAGACAGCGCAGATTTGCGCGTGCTCGAGAGTAGCTAAAGCTAGATCTAAAACAAAACTCGGAAAATAAAGGAGGCGCAGCTCCTGTATAAATAGAGAGGGGCGCAGCCCCTAGGGGCGGCCAACCCTAGGTCGTCCATTATGGGCCGCAATTGGGCTGGTCGTCTATTCTTCTGGGCCTTCGTTCTTTAACAACATGATGTAGTTCAATTCTCTTGCACGGGCCCGAGTCACTGGCCCAGGTGGAAGGGGTGGCGCCTGGGCTGGAGAAGGTGCTGCTGGTGTAGATGTGCTCGTGTTGGTGTTGATGTCCTCATCAGGTGACGTGCGGCAACGAAATTGCGTGAAACCAACCCAAACATGAGTTTTGGACCTAAAGTAGTGGATTGGGCATGTTCGTTGCGAAAAACGAAGAAATGGTTCCGGTGGCATAAACTCGTGCTTTGTATGCACCGTGATTACACGTTTTCGGAATGGGTGACGTGCGGCAACGAAATTGCACGAAAGCACCCCAAATATGAGTTTTGGACCTAAAGCAGTGGATTGGGCATGTTCGTTGCGAAAAACGAAGAAATGGTTCCGGTGGCAAAAACTCGTGCTTTGTATGCACCCTGATAGCCGTTTTCGGAATGGGTGATGTGCGACAACGAAATTGCGTGAAACCAACCCAAACATGAGTTTTGGACCTAAAGTAGTGGATTGGGCAAGTTCGTTGCGAAAAACGAAGAAATGGTTCCGGTGACAAAAACTGAGTTTGTATGCACCCGATACCTATTTTCGGAATGGGTGACGTGCAGCAACGAAATTTCGCGAAACCAACCAAACATGAGTTTTGGACCTAAAGTAGTGGATTGGGCATGTTCTTTGAGAAAAAACGAAGAAATGGTTCCGGTGGCATAAACTCGTGCTTTGTATGCACCCCGATACCCATTTTCGGAATGGGTGACGTGCGACAACGAAATTCCGCGAAACCTCCCCTAACGTGAGTTTTGGACCTAAAGTAGTGGATTGGGCATGTTTCGTTGCGAAAAACGAAGAAATGGGTCCGGTGGCAAAAACTGAGTTTGTATGCACCCGATAACCGTTTTCGGAATAGGTGACGTGCAGCAACGAAATTGCGTGAAACAAACCCAAACATGAGTTTTGGACCTAAAGTAGTGGATTGGGCATGTTCGTTGCGAAAAACGAAGAAATGGTTCCGGTGGCATAAACTCGTGCTTTGTATGCACCGTGATACACGTTTTCGGAATGGGTGACGTTCGGCAACGAAATTCCACGAAAGCACCCCAAACATGAGTTTTGGATCTAAAGCAGTGGATTGGGCATGTTCGTTGCGAAACACGAAGAAATGGTTCAGGTGGCAAAAACTCGTGCTTTGTATGCACCCTGATAGCCGTTTTCGGAATGGGTGACGTGCGGCAACGAAATTGCGTGAAACCAACCCAAACATGAGTTTTGGACCTAAAGTAGTGGATTGGGCATGTTCGTTGCGAAAAACGAAGAAATGGTTCCGGTGGCAAAAACTCGTGCTTTGTATGCACCGTGATACCCGTTTTCGGAATGGGTGACGTGCGGCAACGAAATTGCACGAAAGCACCCCAAACATGAGTTTTGGACCTAAAGTAGTGGAATGGGCATGTTCGTTGCGAAAAACGAAGAAATGGTTCCGGTGGGAAAAAACTCGTGCTTTGTATGCACCCTGATAGCCGTTTTCGGAATGGGTGACGTGCGGCAAACGAAATTGCACGAAAGCACCCCAAACATGAGTTTTGGATCTAAAGTTGTGGATTGGGCATGTTCGTTGCGAACAACAAAGAAATGGTTCCGGTTGCAAAAACTCATGCTTTGTATGCACCCCGATACTCGTTTTCGGAATGGGGTGACGTGCAGCAACGAAATTGCGCGAAACCACCCCAAACATGAGTTTTGGACCTAAAGTAGTGGATTGGGCATGTTCGTTGCGAAAAAACGAAGAAATGGTTCCGGTGGCAAAAAATCGTGCTTTGTATGCACCCTGACACCCGTTTTTGGAAATGGGTGACGTGCGGCAACGAAATTGCGTGAAAGCACCCAAACAAGAGTTTTGGACCTAAAGTTGTGGATTGGGCATGTTCGTTGCGAAAAACAAAGAAATGGTTCCGGTTGCAAAAACTCGTGCTTCGTATGCACCCCGATAATCGTTTTCGGAATAGGTGACGTGCGGCAACGAAATTGCGCGAAACCACCCCAAACATGAGTTTGGACCTAAAGTAGTGGATTGGGCATGTTCGTTGCGAAAAACGAAGAAATGGTTCCGGTTGCAAAAACTCATGCTTTGTATGCACCCCGATACCCGTTTTCGGAATGGGTGACGTGCGGCAAACAAAATTGCGCGAAACCTCCCCTCACATGAGTTTTTGGACCTAAATTAGTGGATTGGGCATGTTCGTTGCGAAAAACGAAGAAATGGTTCCGGTGGCAAAAACTGAGTTTGTATGCACCCGATACCCTATTTTCGGAATGGGTGACGTGCGGCAACGAAATTGCGCGAAACCAACCCAAACATGAGTTTTGGACCTAAAGTAGTGGATTGGGCTTGTTCGTTGCGAAAAACGAAGAAATGGTTCCGGTGGCCATAAACTCGTGCTTTGTATGCACCTGATACACGTTTTCGGTATGGGTGACGTGCGGCAACAAAATTGCGCGAAAGCACCCCAAACATGAGTTTTGGACCTAAAGTTGTGGAATGGGCATGTTCGTTGCGAAAAACGAAGAAATGGTTCCGGTTGCAAAAACTCGTGCTTTGTATGCACCCCGATACCCGTTTTCGGAAATGGGTGACGTGCGGCAACTAAATTGCGCGAAACCACCCCAAACATGAGTTTTGGACCTAAAGTAATGGATGGGGCATGTTCGTTGCGAAAAACGAAGAAATGGTCCCGGTGGCAAAAACTCGTGCTTTGTATGCACCGTGATACCCGTTTTCGGAATGGGTGACGTGCGACAACGAAATTGCACGAAAGCACCCCAAACATGAGTTTTGGACCTAAAGTAGTGGATTGGGCATGTTCGTTGCGAAAAACGAAGAAATGGTTCCGGTGGCAAAAACTCGTGCTTTGTATGCACCTTGATAGCCGTTTTCGGAATGGGTGACGTGCGGCAACAAAATTGCACAAAAGCACCCCAAACATGAGTTTTGGACCTAAATTTTTGTGGATTGGGCATGTTCGATGCGAACAACAAAGAAATGGTTCCGGTTGCAAAAAACTCATGCTTTGTATGCACCCCGATACCCGTTTTCGAAATGGGTGACGTGCGGCAACGGAAATTGCGCGAAACCACCCCAAACATGAGTTTTGGACCTAAAGTAGTGGATTGGTAATGTTCGTTGCGAAAAACGAAGAAATGGTTTCGGTGGCAAAAAAATCGTGCTTTGTATGCACCCTGATACCCGTTTTTGGAATTGGTGACGTGCTGCGACGAAATTGCGTGAAAGCACCCCAAACAAGAGTTTTGGACCTAAAGTTATGGATTGGGCATGTTCGTTGCGAAAAACGAAGAAATGGTTCCGGTTGCAAAAACTCGTGCTTTGTATACACCCCGATACTCGTTTTCGGAATGTGTGACGTGCGGCAACGAAATTGCGCGAAACCACCCCAAACATGAGTTTTGGACCTAAAGTAGTGGATTGGGCATGTTCGTTGCGAAAAAACGAAGAAATGGTTCCGGTGGCAAAAACTCGTGCTTTGTTTGCACCCTGATGCCCGTTTTCGGAATGGGTGACGTGCGGCAACGAAATTGCACGAAAGCACCCCAAACATGAGTTTTGGACCTAATGTTTGTGGATTGGGCATGTTCGTTGCGAAAAACGAAGAAATGGTTCCGGTGGCAAAAACTCGTGCTTTGTATGCACCCCGGTACCCGTTTTCGGAATGGGTGACGTGCGGCAACGAAATTGCGAGAAACGATCCAAACATGTGTTTTGGACCTAAAGTAATGGATTAGGCATGTTCGTTGCGAAAAACGAAGAAATGGTTCTGGTGGCAAAAAACTGAGTTTGTATGCACCCGATACCCGTTTTCGGAATGGGTGACGTGCGGCAACGAAATTGCGTGAAACCAACCCAAATATCAGTTTTGGACATAAAGTAGTGGATTGGGCATGTTCGTTGCGAAAAACAAAGAAATGGTTCCGGTGACAAAAACTGAGTTTGTATGCACTCGATACCTATTTCCGGAATGGGTGACGTGCGGCTACGAAATTTCGCGAAAACAACCCAAACATGAGTTTTGGACCTAAAGTAGTGGATTGGGCATGTTCGTTGAGAAAAACGAAGAAATGGTTCCGGTGGCATAAACTCGTGCTTTGTATGCACCCCGACACCCGTTTTCGGAATGGGTGACGTGCGGCAACGAAATTGCGCGAAACCTCCCCTAACAAGAGTTTTGGACCTAAAGTAGTGGATTGGGCATGTTCGTTGCGAAAAACGAAGAAATGGTTCCGGTGGCAAAAACTGAGTTTGTATGCACCCGATACCTATTTTCGGAATGGGTGACGTTGCGGCAACAAAATTGCACGAAACCTACCCAAACATGAGTTTTGGACCAAAAGTAGTGGATTGGACATGTTCGTTGCGAAAAACGAAGAAATGGTTCCGGTGGCATAAACTCGTGCTTTGTATGCACCGTGATACACGTTTTCGGTATGGGTGACGTGCGGCAACAAAATTGCACGAAAGCACCCCAAACATGAGTTTTGGACCTAAAGTAGTGGATTGGGCATGTTTTGTTGCGAAAAACGAAGAAATGGTTCCGGTGGCAAAAACTCGTGCTTTGTATGCACCCGATACCTATTTTCGGAATGGGTGACGCGCGGCAACGAAATTGCGCGAAACCTACCCAAACATGAGTTTTGGACCTAAAGTAGTGGATTGGGCATGTTCATTGCGAACAAAACGAAGAAATGGTTTCCGGTGGCAAAAACTCGTGCTTTGTATGCACCCTGATACACGTTTTCGGTAATGGGTGACGTGCGGCAACAAAATTGCGCGAAAGCACCCCAAATGATGAGGACATCACTATGAGTACGACTACACCAGCAGCACCTCAAGATCAAGCCCCACCTCCTTCATTAGCTGGGCCAATCACTCGGGCCCGTGCCAGAGATCTTAACTTCGTCATTGTACTAAAGAATGAGGGCCCAGAACGACCAGCCCAACTGCGGCCCATAGTGGACGACCTAGGGTTGGCCGCCTCTAGGGGCTGCGCCCCCTCTCTATTTAAACAGGAGCTGCGCCTCCTTTGTTCCTCGAGTTTTGTTTTACGTTAGCCTTAGCTACTCTCGAACACGCGTGATGTAGCTGAGGTGCCCGATCTTTCGGCGAGAGGAGATAATTCCGATTTGGCGGAAGATGACCCTTGCGATCCGACTACGACGAGCAAGCCCGAGGCGCCAATGCAATCGCTGAACCAACTCCCTGTGGTTACCGACCCTTGCTGATGCAAGATCGGCCTGATCACGAAGATCGTTTCCTGTGCGCAATCGAAGAACGAACAAGAAAAAGATGCGAGCAATCTAATCTATTACTCGAGGGTGGAGTTCTGAATACACGAAGACAGCGCAGATTTGCGCGTGTTCGAGAGTAGCTAAAGCTAACGTAAAACAAAACTCAAGAAATAAAGGAGGCGCAGCTCCTGGATAAATAGAGAGGGGGCGCAGCCCCTAGGGGCGGCCAACCCTAGGTCGTCCATTATGGGTCGCAGTTGGGCTGGTCGTCTATACTTCCGGGCCTTCGTTCTTTAACAGCATGAGTAGTTCAATTCTCTTGCACGGGCCCGAGTCACTGGCCCAGGTGGAAGGGGTGGCGCCTGGAATGGGGAAGATGGTGCCTGGGCTGGAGAAGGTGCTGCTGGTGTAGATGTGCTCGTGTTGGTGTTGATGTCCTCATCATCCTCCCCTTCTTGAACTGAAGTCGTCCTCGACGGCAACTCCTCGTCTTCTCCCGCATACGGTTTCAAATCTGCAACATTAAACTAGTGGAAACACCAAACTCCGCAGGCAGGTCAAGGGTTATAAGCATTATCATTAATCTTGGTTAGTATCTTAAAAGGACCAGCAGCACGAGGCATCAATTTTAGAACGGCGCAAAGTAGTGAAAACGATCCTTTCTCAAATGCAACCAAACCATATCACCAGGTTCAAAAGTAACTAGTTTCCGGCCTTTACTACCAGTAATCTGATATTTAGCATTAGCAGCAGCAATGTGTTTTGTTGAGTTTGTTCATGGAGATTAATCATTTGTTCAACATGTGCAAGAGCATCTATGTGTGGGGCGTCCGCAGCATCAAGCGAAAACAAAGCAATAGGCGCCCTAGGAATGTAACCATAAACAATTTGAAAAGGGCACATCTTTGTAGAAGAATGTGTTGCATGATTATAAGCAAACTCAACATGAGGCAAGCAATCCTCCAACGTTTCAAATTTTTGTCTAAAACAGCCCTAAGCATGGTTAGACAATGTTCGATTAACTACCTCAGTTTGACCATCAGTCTGAGGGTGACAAGTGGTGCTAACAGCAATTTAGTTCCAATTTATTCCACAGAGATCTCCAAAAATGACTCAGAAACTTAGCATCACGATCCGAGACTATTGTATTGGGAATACCGTGCAAACGAATAATCTCTCTAAAAAACAATTCAGCAACATTGCTAGCATCATCAGTCTTATGACAAGTATGAAATGAGCATTTTGGAGAATCGATCAACAACCACAAAATGCTATCCCTCCCCTTCTTAGTTCTATGCAATCCCAAAACAAAATCCATCGAAATATCAATCCAAGGGGAAGTAGGAACAGGCAAAGGCATACAAACCATGGTTGTTCAACCGTGACTTAGCTTTCTGACAAGTAGTGCAGCGTGCAACAAGGCGCTCAACATCAGCGCGCATCCGAGGCCAAAAGAAGTGGGCAGCCAACACCTCATGTGTCTTGTAGACGCCAAAGTGCCCCATGAGACCGCCTCCATGTGCTTCCTGTAACAACAAAAGACGAACCGAGCTAGCTGGAACACACAGCTTGTTAGCGCGAAACAGGAACTCATCCTGTATGTGAAATTTGCCCCATGGTTTCCCATTAATACAATGGCCGAAAGCATCTTTAAAATCAGCATCATCAACATATTGATCTTTCACAGTGTGCAAACCAAAGATTTTAAAATCTAACTGTGACAGCATGGTATAGCGACGAGACAAAAGCATCAGCAATAACATTGTCCTTCCCGTTCTTGTGTTTAATAATGTAAGGAAAGGACTCAATGAATTCTACCCATTTAGCATGACGACGGTTCAGATTTGTTTCGGTACGAATATGTTTTAAAGCCTCATGATCAGAATGGATTATAACTCAACGATGCCAAAGATAGTGCTGCCATGTATGCAAAGTGCGCACTAAAGCGTAAAGATCCTTATCATAAGTAGAATATTTCAGACTAGCACCGCTTAATTTTTCACTAAAATAAGCAACTGGTTTTCCTTCTTGTAACAAAACAGCACCTAGCCCAATACCGCTAGCATCGCATTCAAGCTCAAACACTTTATTAAAATCAGGCAATTGCAATAGGGGAGCTTGGGTTAACTTATCTTTCAAAGTGCTGAACGCTTCCTCCTGGGAATCACTCCAAGCAAATGGCACATCTTTCTTTGTAAGCTCATGTAGAGGCGCTGCAATGGAGCTAAAATCACGAACAAATCTGCGGTAGAAAACCGGCAAGTCCAAGAAAGCTCCGAATTTGTGTGACCGTCGTCGGTGTAGGCCACTCCTGAATGGCAGCAATCTTGCTGCTATCCACCTCAATGCCCTGTGGAGTAACAACATAACCAAGAAACGAGACACGTCGTGTACAAAAGATGCATTTTTCCATGTTAGCAAATAACTGGGCAGCACGCAATGCATCAAAAACAGCACTTAAATGTTCCAAATGCTCTTTCTTAGATTTGCTGTAAATAAGGATATCATCAAAATAAACAACCACAAACAATCCTATGAAGGGCCTCAGAACTTCATTCATCACTCGCATAAAAGTGCTAGGAGCATTAGTCAATCCAAACGGCGTAACCAACCATTCATATAAACCAAATTTCATTTTAAAAGTCGTTTTCCATTCATCACCCAGTTTCATTCTAATCTGGTGGTAACCACTACGCAAATCAATCTTAGTGAAAATAATGGCACCACTAAGCTCATCTAGCATATCATCAAGGCGTGGTATAGGATATCGATAACGAATAGTGATGTTATTAATAGCACGACAGTCTACACACATACGCCATGGCCCATCTTTCTTGGGAACAAGTAACACAGGAACAGAGCAAGGACTAAGAGACTCACGAATGTATCCGTTGTCAAGCAACGCCTGTACCTGGCGCTGAATCTCCTTCGTCTCATCCGGATTTGTACGGTACGGTGCGCGGTTCGGAAGCTGTGCGCCGGGAATGAGGTCGATCTGGTGCTCAATGCCACGAAGTGGTGGGAGACCCGGTGGTAAGTCTTTGGGAAAGACATTAGCGTACTCCTGCAAAAGGTTAGCAACCATAGGGGGAATAGCCAAAGATGGTGCATCATCAAGTGAAATGAGGACACTAGAGCATATAAGTGCATAGCATGGCAAATGAGCACCGTGTAGATCATCAAATCAGCACGTGTAGCAAGTAAAATAGGAGCCTTCAACTTGATTTCAGAAGGAACAGAGGGCGATGGATCAAGTTGTTTAGCAGTTATAGCAGCTCGGGCAAGATCATCTTTAACAATTTGTTCAGGTGTCATTGGATGTATAATTATTTTCTGACCCTTAAAAATGAAAGAATAATGATTCGAACGACCATGATGCAAGCTATCAGTATCATATTGCCAAGGTCGACCAAGTAACAAAGAGCATGCTTCCATGGGAATAACATCACAATCAACAAAATCAGAATAAGCACCCATGGAGAAAGGAACGCGCACGGAACGTGTGATTTTTATTTTACCACCATCATTAAGCCATTGAATGTGATATAGGTTTGGATGCTTACGAGTGGGTAACGATAACTTTTCGACCAGCATGGTACTCACCAAATTGTTGCAACTGCCGCTGTCGATAATGATGCGAATTGACCGCTCCTGCACAACACCCTTTGTATGGAACAGAGTGTGTCGCTGATTCTTCTCGGGCAAAGCGACCTGTGTACTGAGAACACGCTGCACAACAAGACTTTCATATCTATCAGCGTCGCCCGGGTTGACATGTACCTCCGCCTTAGCTGCATGGTCAGTGGCAAGTAGTGCATGTTCAATTTCTTCAGAATCACTAGCGGAAGAGTACTCACCATCGTCACGAATGAGCAAAGTGCGCTTGTTTGGGCAGTCCCGAATCACATGGCCAAATCCTCTACAGCGATGACACTGAATATCCCGTGTACGACCTGTGGGTGGATCAGTGCTGGCTGGTTTGGTCGTCTTCTCACGTGGAGTAGTGGTGGACGTGGATGGCGCAGGGGAACTGGTGCTGAGGTGGATGTCGAGCTTCGTCCTGCAAAAGGGTTAGAATATGGCTTCGAGCGGCGTCCCTGCACTTCACGTTCAGCTTTGCAAGCATATTCAAATAAAGTAGTCATATCATAATATTCCTTATAATCAAGTATATCTTGGATTTCACGGTTTAAACCACCACGAAAACGTGCCATAGCAGCGTCGTTGTCCTCTAATATCCCACAACGAATCATACCTTTTTGTAACTCTTGGAAATAGTCCTCAACAGATTGAGAACCTTGCTGAAAACGCTGCATTTTATTAAGCAAATCACGAGCATAATACGAAGGCACAAATCGATGTCGCATCGCAGCTTTCAACTGATCCCAAGTGGTTGGAATGGTAGTGGGATGTTTTATTTTAAACTCACGCCACCAAATTAAAGCAAAATCAGTAAATTCACTAATAGCAGCTTTAACCTGAGAATGTGCAGCAATATCATGGCATGAAAATTTTTGTTCAACCTCTAACTCCCAATCAAGATATGCAGCAGGATCATATTTGCCATTAAAAGGTGGAATTTTAAATTTAATCTTAGAAAATAAGTCATTAGGGGGATGACGAACCACACGGCGTGCACGACCAAGGCGATCTCCATCGTCCCACTCAGTGTCACCGCCGTAGTCCTGCTCCATCTTTGTGGTCAACGCATCAAGGCGTGCCAGGATGGTGTCGAGTGTGGTGCGAGTCGCCGTTTGAGCAAGGTCAAGCTGGTTGAAACGCTCGGTCGTCGAAGTGACCGTTGAATCAAGCCGTTCATGCATCGTCCTAATGTCATCAGCAAGTCCATCACCTTGTCCCCTTACTTCCAGCAACTGGGCATCCACCGTGTCATGTGCTCCTGCCATAGTTAGCTCACCAAAACACCAAAAAAAAACCAACGACAAAAACAGGGGTGTACTGCTCACAAGGCGCTCACACTAGTGCTGTTATCAAATTCTTATCCGTTCTTACCAAGCAACAGTGGTGAACTGCAACCAACAGGTGGAACCGGTGAAAGATTGGATGAGCGATTGCCTGGAGAAACAGAAACCTTCTCGTCGTAGAAATATGTGGAGTTCTGGGTAGGCTGCACTCAAGTCAAGGATTAGCACGACCAAACAATAATGCAAAGTTGAATTATAGTGCAAAACACGAAACTATATTGCTGGCCACAAGTGCAAAGGACGGATGGAACTAGCAGAATGGCAGTACCGTAAATATTATACTAGCGAGGCCACTAGTAGAAATCACAAGTGATTTTGTTTTTCTTTTTTGTATGATTTTTTGATATTTTTCTCAGCACAAGAAGCAACAAAATAGGAGCTACACCAAGTTTCACCTAAAACAGTGATCAGATGTGGTCTATAGAAAATCAGGAAGTTCTCTGAAAAGCGTGCGAGAACTTTGACGAATTTTTTTCTTTATTTTCCTGATTTTTTTGACAATTTTGTCGAAGCCCAAACAGACCATAGGTGAGTTTGGCCGGCCTCAGAATGGTGTCAACTAGCTCCTGTAAAAATTTCAGATTTTTTGGACACCCGAGCGAAAAGTTATGTTTTAAAACGACCGGGATGAAACAACCGTATCCTTTCTCCTTCGTTGTTTTGTTTTTGTTTTTTTACGTAACCGAAGGAGAAAAACAAGGAAACGATGTTGACTCGGTTTGTTTTTTTCTGTTTTTTTTCGTAACCGAAGGAGAAAAACAAGGAAACGGCCGTTGACTCGGTTTGTTTTTTCTGTTTTTTTTGACGTAACCGAAGGAGAAAAACAAGGAAACGATGTTGACTCGGTTTGTGGCGTGATCAAACGGAGATGGTGGCGGCGCTAGGGTTTGAATGGTGGAAGAACACAATGCAACCAGCAACAAATGACGTGAAAGCACACAAATTCAACAATGCAGATTATTGAAAGAAAGTGCGAGGCTCAAAAGGGTGTTGGGATAAGGTCTAACCTGAATTTTTATGTGGTTTTGTGGACTGTAGGAAAAAAACACTCGATAAACTCACCGATCAACCTGGAAATCTGATACCAATTGATGTAGCTGAGGTGCCCGATCTTTCGGCGAGAGGAGATAATTCCGATTTGGCGGAAGATGACCCTTGCGATCCGACTACGACGAGCAAGCCCGAGGCGCCAATGCAATCGCTGAACCAACTCCCTGTGGTTACCGACCTTGCTGATGCGAGATCGGCCTGATCACGAAGATCGTTTCCTGTGCGCAATCGAAGAACGAACAAGAAAAAGATGCGAGCAATCTAATCTATTACTCGAGGGTGGAGTTCTGAATACACGAAGACAGCGCAGATTTGCGCGTGTTCGAGAGTAGCTAAAGCTAACGTAAAACAAAACTCAAGAAATAAAGGAGGCGCAGCTCCTGGATAAATAGAGAGGGGGCGCAGCCCCTAGGGGCGGCCAACCCTAGGTCGTCCATTATGGGCCGCAGTTGGGCTGGTCGTCTATTCTTCCGGGCCTTCATTTTTTAACAGCATGATATAGTTTAATTCTCTTGCACGGGCCCGAGTCACTGGCCCAGGTGGAAGGGTGGCGCCTGGACTGGGGAAGATGGTGCCTGGGCTGGAGAAGGTGCTGCTGGTGTAGATGTGCTCGTGTTGGTGTTGATGTCCTCATCAACGCGCAAATCTGCGCTGTCTTCGTGTATTCAGAACTCCACCCTCGAGTAATAGATTAGATTGCTCGCATCTTATTCTGTTCGTTCTTCGATTGCGCACAGGAAACGATCTTCGTGATCAGGCCGATCTCGCATCAGCAAGGTCGGTAACCACAGGGAGTTGGTTCAGCGATTGCATTGGCGCCTCGGGCTTGCTCGTCGTAGTCAGATCGCAAGGGTCATCTTCCGCCAAATCGGAATTATCTTCTCTCGCCGAAAGATCGGGCACCTCAACTACATCAATTGGTATCAGATTTCCAGGTTGATCGGTGAGTTTATCGAGTGTTTTTTTCCTACAGTCCACAAAACCACATAAAAATTCAGGTTAGACCTTATCCCAGCACCCTTTTGAGCCTCGCACTTTCTTTCAATAATCTGCATTGTTGAATTTGTGTGCTTTCGCGTCATTTGTTGCTGGTAGCATTGTGTTCTTCCACCATTCAAACCCTAGCGCCACCACCATCTCCTGTTTGATCACGCCACAACCGAGTCAACATCGCTTCCTTGTTTTTCTCCTTCGGTTACGTCAAAAAAAACAAACAGAAAAAAAAGAAGACGAAGGAGAAAGGATACGGTTGTTTCATCCCGGTCGTTTTAAAACATAACTTGAGGCACCTTCCGTAAAACGGCATAACTTTTCGCTCGGGTGTCCAAAAATCTGAAATTTTTACAGGAGCTAGTTCACCATTCTGAGGCCGGCCAAACTCACCTACGGTCTGTTTGGGTTTCGACAAAATTGTCAAAAAATTCAGGAAAATAAAGAAAAATTCATCAAAGTTCTCACACACTTTTTAGAGAACTTCCTGATTTTCTGTAGACCACATCTGAACTCTGTTTTAGGTGAAACTTCGTGTAGCTCCTATTTTGTTGCTTCTTGTGCTGAGAAAAATATCAAAAAAATCATACAAAAAAAGAAAAACAAAATCACTTGTGATTCCTACTAGTGGCCTCGCTAGTACAATATTTACGGTACTGCCATTCTGCTAGTTCCATCCGTCCTTTGCACTTGTGGTCAGCAATATAGTTTCGTGTTTTGCACTATAATTCAACTTTGCATTATTGTTTGATCGTGCTAATCCTTGACTTGAGTGCAGCCTACCCAAAACACCACATATTTCTACGACGAGAAGGTTTCTGTTTCTCCAGGCAATCGCTCATCCAATCTTTCACCGGTTCCACCTGTTGATTGCAGTTCACCACTGTGGCTTGGTAAGAACGGATAAGAACTTGATAACAGCACTAGTGTGAGCGCCTTGTGAGTAGTACACCCCTATTTTTGTCGTTGTTTTTTTTCTCTTCTTTTGGTGTTTTGGTGTTCGTGCTAACTGATGAAGACATCCACACTACTGATGCATCTATACCAATACAAGTACCAATTTCTGGTCCCATTACTCGCGCTCGTGCTCGTCAACTCAACCATCAGGTGATTACACTCTTGAGTTCATGTCCATCATATTTAGACCATGGAGACCCGTGCACTCTTGTTTTGCTTAGGAATCAGGGAGAAGACCGAAAGGGAAAAGGATTTGAACATGCTGGATTCGGACTGCAGAAGAACACCAACTTGTGACGGTCACCACGGTCAGATGCGGGCTCGGATTGGAATGTTCAAGCACAACGTGGAAAGCTTATCAAGTCTACTTTCATATGGATCCGGAATTATAGTCATATCTGTTCTGAGGCCGCCGTAATCATTGTTTTCTTACCGAAACATTTCCTGCCTTTTCTGCCCATGGTGCTGCGTCACCCTATTTTGGCCCAATGGGTCGTGTATCAAGTTAGGTCCATTAGGGACGCATCCTAGGGTTGCAGCACGACCCCAATACCCTTGTGGTCGTCCTCCCATGTTTATAACCCCTAGCCGCCACCAAGAACAGCGGGTTTTGTTTAGATCAAGTTTAGCTCTCGCTACTTGCTTGTAAGCGCGCGTGCTAGTCAGCCGCCCGTCTTCTTGTCTTCGGAACCCCACCATATTGGAGTCTGATTTTGAAACCTACATTTAGATCTGGTAATTCAGTACTTGTTCTACTTGTTCTTGCTAGTTCTTCGATTGCTTGTAGGACGAGTGCCCTAGTGGCCAGGGTGTCACGCTCCACAAGATCGCGACAGCCATAGGAGGTGGTGTATCGGTTGCTAAGGCGCAGCGTCTTGGGAAGGCTGTAGTCGGGCCGTGAACGTCGTCTCCTCCCCCAATCGAGTTATTCCACACCCTCTCATCGAAAGATCGGGCAATCACCCAACGGGTGCACATCAGTTGGTAATCAGAGCAAGGTTTATCGGAGAGATTTACTTTTCTTCGCTGTTTTCTTATCTCCTATAGTCCAGAAAAAGCCAAAAAATAGTAGATTAGTTTTACCGCAATCCTATAAACCATTGAGCATTTACTAGTACTACTTAGTTAGGGCTTGTTGAGTTTTTGGTTGCATCGGTTGTGTCGAGTTGCTGGTCTTAGTTTATTCCTTTAGAGTTTTGAGTTCTACCACGTTTTGGTCACCACGAGATCCACCATCACCAAAAATCTCTGGTTCGTTTTTGCCACCACGGATACATATCATATCCGATTTGGAAGTTTAAATACAATCTGGAAAGCTTATCTTATCTTCTTTCCAACGGATCTGACCTTATCTCAAAATTCGTTCTGAGCGCTCCGCAGTCATCGTAGAGATTTCTGCACTTTCTATATTAACAAGATTTGTTAAATCTGATTAAAGGGGCTGTTAGCAATATCTTTATTGTTTGGGTTGTCATAGTGAAAAAGGGTTTAGGCCCCTGCAAAAAAAAAACAGAAGAAGAAAAAAAAGAATAGAAAAGAAAAAAAAGGGAAAAGAAGAAGAAGGGGGCTGAATCTCTAAATCTGTTGTTTCTCTTTGCTGTGCTAGTTGTTCTTTTTCAGTGACTACCTTTGTGCCTAGGCTCACGTCTCTAGCCTGGTTTAGCCTAGGACCAGCACAGTACCACCGTTGAACGATTATTCAGCTTGCTTTTGTAACTAACGTGGTACTAGTGTATTCCTTGCTTCAGCCCACCTACAACTCTACATATTTCGACTACAGTTTGACAGGTCGTGTTGCTGCGGCACCGATACACTTATTCCACGGTTGCAGACTTGTTGGTTGCTGACCCCCTGTTGTGCAAGGTAAGAATTGGTAAGAGCTTGTGTGGCAGGTTGAGAGTGAGCGCCTTGCAGTAGCTACATCCTAATAGTTGTAGAGTTTCATTCCTTCACGTTTTTTTCTTGTTGCCTCTGTTCATCTAACCATGGCAGGATTGGAGGTTGATGATGCTTCTCGTAATATGCCACACTCTCCTCGCACCAAGGGTATCATACAACACTTTGTAAGGCTGGTGAAGACGCACACGGAAGGTCTTGATAATGACATGCAGGTGACGAATGAAAAGATGGGCAATTGGAGGCCACACAGATCGACACAAACACCAAACTTGCAAATGTGGAAATGACAGTTGCTCATATTGACAAGAGCCTTGTCGCACTCTTGAGGCGGTTTGATGAGATGCATGCTAATATCAATGGTGGGCGTGATGAGGGCGCCGAAGGTAACTGGGATGACTATGTTGCTGATACTGAACAAGATGACCAAGAAGCACCTAATCGCCGGCGACTACGTACTAACCGTAGAGGTATGGGTGGTTTTCGCCGACGTGAGGTACATGGTAATGATGATGCTTTTAGTAAGGTTAAATTTAAAATACCTCCTTTTGATGGTAAATATGACCCTGATGCTTACATTACTTGGGAGATTGCGGTTGATCAAAAGTTTGCATGCCATGAATTTCCTGAGAATGCGCGGGTTAGAGCTGCTACTAGTGAGTTTACTGATTTTGCTTCTGTTTGGTGGATAGAACATGGTAAGAAGAATCCTAATAACATGCCACAAACTTGGGATGCGTTGAAACGGGTCATGCGGGCTAGATTTGTTCCTTCTTATTATGCACGTGATATGTTACACAAGTTGCAACAATTGAGACAGGGTACTAAAAGTGTAGAAGAATATTATCAGGAATTACAAATGGGTATGCTGCGTTGTAACATAGAGGAGGGTGAGGAATCTGCTATGGCTAGATTTTTGGGCGGGTTAAATAGGGAAATTCAGGACATCCTTGCTTATAAAGATTATGCTAATGTAACCCGATTGTTTCATCTTGCTTGCAAAGCTGAAAGGGAAGTGCAGGGACGACGTGCTAGTGCAAGGTCTAATGTTTCTGCAGGAAAATCTACACCATGGCAACAGCGCACGACTACGTCCATGACCGGCCGTACACCAGCACCAACTCCCTCGCCAAGTCGACCAGCACCCCTGCCTTCCTCCAGCGACAAACCACGTGCATCTTCCACAAATTCAGCAACCAAATCTGCCCAGAAACCCGCAGGTAGTGCCTCTTCAGTAGCTTCCACAGGTAGAACAAGAGATGTTCTGTGTTATCGATGCAAGGGCTATGGACACGTGCAGCGTGATTGTCCTAATCAGCGTGTTTTGGTGGTAAAAGACGATGGTGGGTATTCCTCTGCTAGTGATTTGGATGAAGCTACACTTGCTTTGCTTGCGGCTGATGATGCAGGCACTAAGGAACCACCCGAAGAACAGATTGGTGCAGATGATGCAGAGCATTATGAGAGCCTCATTGTACAGCGTGTGCTTAGTGCACAAATGGAGGAGGCAGAGCAGAATCAGCGACATACATTGTTTCAAACAAAGTGTGTCATTAAGGAGCGTTCATGTCGTTTGATCATTGATGGAGGTAGCTGCAACAACTTGGCTAGCAGCAACATGGTGGAGAAGCTTGCACTTACGACCAAACCGCACCCGCATCCATATCACATTCAATGGCTTAACAATAGTGGTAAGGTCAAGGTAACCAAGCTGGTACGAATTAATTTTGCTATTGGTTCATATCGTGATGTTGTTGACTGTGATGTTGTGCCTATGGATGCTTGTAATATTCTGCTAGGTAGACCATGGCAATTTGATTCAGATTGTATGCATCATGGTAGATCAAATCAATATTCTCTCATACACCATGATAAGAAAATTATTTTGCTTCCCATGTCTCCTGAGGCTATTGTGCGTGATGATGTTGCTAAAGCTACCAAAGCTAAAACTGAGAACAACAAGAATATTAAAGCTGTTGGTAATAACAAGATGGGATAAAATTGAAAGGACATTGCTTGCTTGCAACAAAAACTGATGTTAATGAATTATTTGCTTCCACTACTGTTGCCTACGCCTTGGTATGCAAGGATGCTTTGATTTCAATTCAAGATATGCAGCATTCTTTGCCTCCTGTTATTACTAACATTTTGCAGGAGTATTCTGATGTATTTCCAAGTGAGATACCAGAGGGGCTGCCACCTATACGAGGGATTGAGCACCAAATTGATCTTATTCCTGGTGCATCTTTGCCGAATCGTGCGCCATATAGGACAAATCCAGAGGAAACAAAAGAAATTCAGCGACAAGTGCAAGAACTACTCGACAAAGGTTACGTGCGTGAGTCTCTTAGTCCGTGTGCTGTTCCGGTTATTTTAGTGCCTAAAAAAGATGGAACATGGCGTATGTGTGTTGATTGTAGGGCTATTAATAATATCACGATACGTTATCGACACCCTATTCCACGTTTAGATGATATGCTTGATGAATTGAGTGGTGCCATTGTCTTTTCTAAAGTTGATTTGCGTAGTGGGTACCACCAGATTCGTATGAAATTGGGAGATGAATGGAAAACTGCTTTCAAAACTAATTTCGGATTGTATGAGTGGTTAGTCATGCCTTTTGGGTTAACTAATGCACCTAGCACTTTCATGAGATTAATGAACGAGGTTTTGCGTGCCTTCATTGGAAAATTTGTGGTAGTATACTTTGATGACATATTGATCTACAGCAAATCTATGGATGAACATGTTGATCACATGCGTGCTGTTTTTAATGCTTTACGAGATGCACGTTTATTTGGTAACCTTGAGAAGTGCACATTTTGCACCGATCGAGTTTCGTTTCTTGGTTATGTTGTGACTCCACAGGGAATTGAGGTTGATCAAGCCAAGGTAGAAGCGATACATGGATGGCCTATGCCAAAGACTATCACACAGGTGCGGAGTTTCCTAGGACTTGCTGGCTTCTATCGCCGTTTTGTGAAGGACTTTAGCACCATTGCTGCACCTTTGAATGAGCTTACGAAGAAGGGAGTGCATTTTAGTTGGGGCAAAGTACAAGAGCACGCTTTCAACGTGCTGAAAGATAAGTTGACACATGCACCTCTCCTCCAACTTCCTGATTTTAATAAGACTTTTGAGCTTGAATGTGATGCTAGTGGAATTGGATTGGGTGGTGTTTTGTTACAAGAAGGCAAACCTGTTGCATATTTTAGTGAAAAATTGAGTGGGTCTGTTCTAAATTATTCTACTTATGATAAGGAATTATATGCTCTTGTGCGAACATTAGAAACATGGCAGCATTATTTGTGGCCCAAAGAGTTTGTTATTCATTCTGATCATGAATCTTTGAAACATATTCATAGTCAAGGAAAACTGAACCGTAGACATGCTAAGTGGGTTGAATTTATCGAATCGTTTCCTTATGTTATTAAGCACAAGAAAGGAAAAGAAATATCATTGCTGACGCTTTGTCTAGGAGATATACTTTGCTGAATCAACTTGACTACAAAATCTTTGGATTAGAGACGATTAAAGACCAATATGTTCATGATGCTGATTTTAAAGATGTGTTGCTGCATTGTAAAGATGGGAAAGGATGGAACAAATATATCGTTAGTGATGGGTTTGTGTTTAGAGCTAACAAGCTATGCATTCCAGCTAGCTCCGTTCGTTTGTTGTTGTTACAGGAAGCACATGGAGGTGGCTTAATGGGACATTTTGGAGCAAAGAAAACGGAGGACATACTTGCTGGTCATTTCTTTGGCCCAAGATGAGAAGAGATGTGGTGAGATTGGTTGCTCGTTGCACGACATGTCAAAAGGCGAAGTCACGGTTAAATCCACACGGTTTGTATTTGCCTCTACCCGTTCCTAGTGCTCCTTGGGAAGATATTTCTATGGATTTTGTGCTGGGATTGCCTAGGACTAGGAAGGGACGTGATAGTGTGTTTGTGGTTGTTGATAGATTTTCTAAGATGGCACATTTCATACCATGTCATAAAACTGACGATGCTACTCATATTGCTGATTTGTTCTTTCGTGAAATTGTTCGCTTGCATGGTGTGCCCAACACAATCGTTTCTGATCGTGATGCTAAATTTCTTAGTCATTTTTGGAGGACTTTGTGGGCAAAATTGGGGACTAAGCTTTTATTTCTACTACATGTCATCCTCAAACTGATGGTCAAACTGAAGTTGTGAATAGAACTTTGTCTACTATGTTAAGGGCAGTTCTAAAGAAGAATATTAAGATGTGGGAGGACTGTTTGGCTCATGTTGAATTTGCTTATAATCGATCATTGCATTCTACTACAAAGATGTGCCCATTTCAGATTGTATATGGTTTGTTGCCTCGTGCTCCTATTGATTTAATGCCTTTGCCATCTTCTGAAAAAAAATTTT
>JAOPSE010002450.1:0-86402 GCA_029449295.1 Zea luxurians
AATTTTTGACCAAGAAATGGTCTCCACCAGAAATCCAAGAATGTGATTCTATGGCAAGGAAACATATGTGGGGTGAGGTGTACGAGCCTCTGGTCGATGATCAATGGCCACACATCCCCCATTTTGTCGAAAATAGCCATGAACGATCATTTTCAATAATACCGAAGGCTAACACGCTACGAATTTTGGACCAAGAAATGGTCTCCACCAGAAATCCAAGAATGTGATCTATGGCAAGGAAACATATGTAGGGGTGAGGTGTACTGAGCCTCTGGTCGATGATCAATGGCCACACAACCTCCATTTTTGATCGAAAATAGCCATGAACGACCATTTTCAATAATACCGAAGGCTAACACCTACGGATTTTTGACCAAGAAATGGTCTCCACCAGTAATCCAAGAATGTGATCTATGGCAAGGAAACATATGTGGGGTGAGGTGTATGAGCCTCTGGTCGATGATCAATGGCCACACAACCCCCAGTTTTTGTCGAAAATAGCCATGAACGACCATTTTCAATAATACCGAAGGCTAACACCTACGGATTTTTGACCAAGAAATGGTCTTTACCAGAAATCCAAGAGTATGATCTATGGCAAGAAAACATATGTGGGGTGAGGTGTACGAGCCTCTGGTCGATGATCAATGGCCACACAACCCCCATTTTTGTCGAAAATAGCGATGAATGACCATTTTCAGTAATACCGAAGGGTAACACATTCGGATTTTTGCCCTAGAAATGGTCTCCACCAGAAATCCAAGAATGTGATCTATGGCAAGGAAACATATGTGGGGTGAGGTGTACGAGCCTCTGGTCGATGATCAATTGCCACACATCCCCCATTTTGTCGAAAATAGCCATGAACGACCATTTTCAATAATACCGAAGGCTAACACGTACGAATTTTTGACCAAGAAATGGTCTCCACCAGAAATCCAAGAATGTGTTCTATGGCAAGGAAACATATGTAGGGTGAGGTGTACGAGCCTCTGGTCGATGATAAATGGCCACACAACCCCCATTTTTGATGAAAATAGCCATGAACGACCATTTTCAATAATACCGAAGTCTAACGCCTACGGATTTTTGACCAAGAAATGGTCTCCACCAGTAATCCAAGAATGTGATCTATGGCAAGGAAACATATGTGGGGTGAGGTGTATGAGCCTCTGGTCGATGATCAATGGCCACACAACCCCCGTTTTTGTCGAAAATAGCCATGAACAACCATTTTCAATAATACCGAAGGCTAACACCTACGGATTTTTGACCAAGAAATCGTCTCCACCAGAAATCCAAGAATATGATCTATGGCAAGGAAACATATGTGGTGTGAGGTGTACGAGCCTCTGGTCGATGATCAATGGCCACACAACCCCCATTTTTGTCGAAAATAGCCATGAACGACCATTTTCAATGACACAGAAGGCTAACACCTATGGATTTTTGACCAAGAAATGGTCTCCACCATAAATACAAGAATGTGATCTATGGCTAGGAAACATATGTGTAGTGAGGTGTATGAGCCTCTAGTCGAATATCAATGGCCACACAACCCCCATTTTTGTCAAAAATAGCCATAAACGACCATTTTCAATTGTACCAAAGGCTAACACATTCGGAGTTTTTGACCAAGACATGGTCTCCACCAGAAATCAAAGAATGTGATCTATGGCAAGGAAACATATGTGGGGTGAGGTTTACGAGCCTCTGGTCGATGATCAATGGCCACACAACCCCCATTTTTTGTCGAAAATAGCCATGAACGACCATTTTCAATAGTACCGAATGCTAACACATTCGGATTTTTGACCAAGAAATGGTCTCCACCAGAAATCAAAGAATGTGATCTATGGCAAAGAAACATATGTGGGGTGAGGTTTACGATCCTCTGGTAGATGATTAATAGCCACACAACCCCCATTTTTGTCGAAAATACCATGAATGACCATTTTCAATAATACCGAAGGCTAACACGTATGGATTTTTGACCAAGAAATGGTCTCCACCAGAAATCCAAGAATGTGATCTATGGCAAGGAAACATATATGGGGTGAGGTGTACGAGCCTCTGGTCGATGATAATAGGCCACACAACCCCCATTTATTCGAAAATGCCATGAACGACCATTTTCAATAATACCGAAGGCTAACACCAACGGATTTTTGACCAAGAAATGGTCTGCACCAGAAATCTAAGAATGTGATCTATGTCAAGAAAACATATGTGGGGTGAGGTGTACGAGCCTCTGGTCGATGATCAATGGCACACAACCCCCATTTTTGTCAAAAATAGCCATGAACGACCATTTTCAATAATACCGAAGGCAAACACCTACGGAGTTTTGACCAAGAAATGGTCTCCACCATAAATCCAAGAATGTGATCTATGGCAAGGAAACATATGTGGGGTGAGGTGTACGAGCCTCTGGTCGATGATCAATGGCCACACAACACCCATTTTTCTCGAAAATAGCCATGAACGACCATTTTCAATAGTACGAAGGCTAACACATTCGGATTTTTGACCAACAAATGGTCTCCACCAGAAATCAAAGAATGGGATCTATGGCAAGGAAACATATGTGGGGTGAGGTTGACGAGCCTCTGGTCGATGATCAATGGCCACACAACCCCCATTTTTGTCAAAAATAGCCATGAATGACCATTTTCAATAATACCGAAGGCTAACACGTACGGATTTTTGACCAAGAAATGGTCTCCACCAGAAATCAAAGAATGTGATCTATGGCAAGGAAACATATGTGGGGTGAGGTTTACGAGCCTCTGGTCGATGATCAATGTCCACACAACCCCCATTTTTGTCGAAAATAGCCATGAACGACCATTTTCAATAGTACCGAAGGCTAACACATTCGGATTTTTGACCAAGAAATGGTCTACACCAGAAATCAAAGAATGTGATATATGGCAAGGAAACACATGTGGGGTGAGGTTTATGTTCCTCTGGTCGATGATCAATGGCCACACAACCCCCATTTTTGTCGAAAATACCATGAATGACCATTTTCAATAATACCGAATGCTAACACCTACGGATTTTTAACCAAGAAATGGTCTCTACTAGAAATCCAAGAATGTGATCTATGGCAAGGAAACATATGTGGGGTGAGGTGTATGAGCCTCTGGTCGATGACAAATGGCCACACAAACCCCATTTTTGTCGAAAATAGCCATGAACGACCATTTTCAATAATACCGAAGGCTAACGCCTACGGATTTTTGACCAAGAAATGGTCTCCACTAGAAATCCAGGAATGCAATCCATGGCAAGGAAACATATGTGGGGTGAGGTGTACGAGCCTCTGGTTGATGATCAATGGCAACACAACCCCCATTTTTGTCGAAAATAGCCATGAACGGTCAGTTTCAATAATACCGAAGGCTAACACCTACGGATATTTGACCAAGAAATTGTCTCCACTAGAAATCCAAGAATACGATCTATGACAAGGAAACATATGTGGGGTGAGCTGTACGAGCCTCTGGTCGATGATCAATGGCAACACAACCCCCATTTTTGTCGAAAATAGCCTTGAACGGCCATTTTCAATAATACCGAAGGCTAACACCTACGGATTTTTGACCAAGAAATGGTCTCCACAAGAAATCCAAGAATGTGATCTATGGCAAGGAAACATATGTGGGGTGAGGTGTACGAGCCTCTGGTCAATGATCAATGGCCACACAACCCCCATTTTTGTCGAAAATAGCCATGAACGACGATTTTCAATAATACCGAAGGCTAACACCTACGGATTTTTGACCAAGAAATGGTCTCCACCATAAATCAAGAATGTGATCTATGGCAAGGAAACATATGTTGGGTGAGGTGTACGAGCCTCTGGTCGATAATCAATGGCCACACAACCCCCATTTTTGTCGAAAATAGCCATGAACGACCATTTTCAATAATACCGAAGGCTAACACCTACGGATTTTTGACCAAGAAATGGTCTCCACCATAAATCCAAGAATGTGATCTTTGGCAAGGAAACATATGTGGGGTGAGGTGTACGAGCCTCTGGTCGATGATCAATGGCCACACAACCCCCATTTTTGTCGAAAATAGCCAAGAACGACCATTTTCAATGACACTGAAGGCTAACACCTACGAATTTTTGACCAAGAAATGGTCTCCACCATAAATCCAAGAATGTGATCTATGGCAACGAAACATATGTGGGGTGAGGCGTACGAGCCTCTGGTCGATGATCAATGGCCACACAACCCCCATTTTTGTCAAAAATAGCCATGAATGACCATATTCAATGACACTGAAGGCAAACACATACAAATTTTTGACCAAGAAATGGTCTCCACCATAAATCCAAGAACGTGATCGGATTTTTGCCCAAGAAATGGTCTTCACCAAAAATCGAAGCACGTGATCTATGGCAAGGAAACATATGTGGGGTGAGGTGTACGATCCACTAGTCGATGATCAATGGCCACACAACCCCCAATTTTGTCGAAAATAGCCATGAACGACCATTTTCAATAATACCGAAGGCTAACACCTACGGATTTTTGACCAAGAAATGGTCTCCACCATAAATCCAAGAATGTGATCTATGGCAAGGAAACATATGTGGGGTGAGGTGTACGAGCCTCTGGTCGATGATCAATGGCCACACAACCCCCATTTTTGTTGAAAATAGCCATGAACGACCATTTTCAATAATACCGAAGGCTAACACCTACGGATTTTTGACCAAGAAATGGTCTCCACTAGAAATCCAAGAATATGATCTATGGCAAGGAAACATATGTGGGGTGAGGTGTATGAGCCTCTGGTCGATGATCAATGGCCACACAACCCCCATTTTTGTCAAAAATAGACATGAACGACCATTTTCAATAATACCGAAGGCTAACGCCTACGAATTTTTGACCCAGAAATGGTCTCCACTAGAAATCCAAGAATGTGATCTATGGCAAGGAAACATATGTTGGGTGAGGTGTACGAGCCTCTGGTTGATGATCAATGGCAACACAACCCCCATTTTTGATGAAAATAGCCATGAATGACCATTTTCAATAATACCGAAGGCTAACACCTACGGATTTTTGACCAAGAAATGGTCTCCACCAGAAATCCAAGAATGTGATCTATGGCAAGGAACCATATGTGGGGTGAGGTGTATGAGCCTCTGGTCGATGATCAATGGCCACACAACCCCCATTTTTGTCAAAAATAGCCATGAACGGCCATTTTCAATAATACCGAAGGCTAACACCTACAGATTTTTGACCAAGAAATGGTCTCCACCAGAAATCTAAGAATGTGATCTATGGCAAGGAAACATATGTGGGGTGAGGTGTACGAGCCTCTGGTCAATGATCAATGGCCACACAACCCCCATTTTTGTCGAAAATAGCCATGAACGACCATTTTCAATAATACCGAAGGCTAACACCTACGGATTTTTGACCAAACATTGTCTCCACCAGAAATCCAAGAATGTGATCTATGGCAAGAAAACATATGTGGGGTGAGCTGTACGAGCCTCTGGTCGATGATCAATGGCCACACAACCCCCATTTTTGTCGAAAATAGCCATGAACGACGATTTTCAATAATAACGAAGGCTAACACCTACGGATTTTTGACCAAGAAATGGTCTCCACTAGAAATCCAAGAATATGATCTATGGCAAGGAAACATATGTGGGGTGAGGTGTATGAGCCTCTGGTCGATGATCAATGGCCACACAACCCCCATTTTTGTCAAAAATAGACATGAACGACCATTTTCAATAATACCGAAGGCTAACGCCTACGAATTTTTGACCCAGAAATGGTCTCCACTAGAAATCCAAGAATGTGATCTATGGCAAGGAAACATATGTTGGGTGAGGTGTACGAGCCTCTGGTTGATGATCAATGGCAACACAACCCCCATTTTTGATGAAAATAGCCATGAATGACCATTTTCAATAATACCGAAGGCTAACACCTACGGATTTTTGACCAAGAAATGGTCTCCACCAGAAATCCAAGAATGTGATCTATGGCAAGGAACCATATGTGGGGTGAGGTGTATGAGCCTCTGGTCGATGATCAATGGCCACACAACCCCCATTTTTGTCAAAAATAGCCATGAACGGCCATTTTCAATAATACCGAAGGCTAACACCTAC
The DNA here is from genome assembly GCA_029449295.1 of Zea luxurians. Classification (NCBI taxonomy): domain Eukaryota; kingdom Viridiplantae; phylum Streptophyta; class Magnoliopsida; order Poales; family Poaceae; genus Zea; species Zea luxurians. The sequence continues at coordinate 6,167 of JAOPSE010002450.1, forward strand.
AGATTTTTGACCAAGAAATGGTCTCCACCAGAAATCTAAGAATGTGATCTATGGCAAGGAAACATATGTGGGGTGAGGTGTACGAGCCTCTGGTCAATGATCAATGGCCACACAACCCCCATTTTTGTCGAAAATAGCCATGAACGACCATTTTCAATAATACCGAAGGCTAACACCTACGGATTTTTGACCAAACATTGTCTCCACCAGAAATCCAAGAATGTGATCTATGGCAAGAAAACATATGTGGGGTGAGCTGTACGAGCCTCTGGTCGATGATCAATGGCCACACAACCCCCATTTTTGTCGAAAATAGCCATGAACGACGATTTTCAATAATAACGAAGGCTAACACCTATGGATTTTTGACCAAGAAATGGTCTCCACCACAAATCCAAGAATGTGATCTATGGCAAGGAAACATATGTGGGGTGAGGTGTACGAGCCTCTGGTCGATGATCAATGGCCACACAACCCCCATTTTTGTCGAAAATAGCCATGAACGACCATTTTCAATAATACCGAAGGCTAACACCTACGGATTTTTGACCAAGAAATGGTCTCCACCATAAATCCAAGAATGTGATCTTTGGCAACGAAACATATGTGGGTGAGGTGTACGAGCCTCTGGTCGATGATTAATGGCCACACAACCCCCATTTTTATCAAAATAGCCAAGAACGGCCATTTTCAATGACAGTGAAGGCTAACACCTACGAATTTTTGACCAAGAAATGGTCTCCACCATAAATCCATGAATGTGATCTATGGCAACGAAACATATGTGGGGTGAGGTGTACGAGCCTCTGGTCGATGATTAATGGCCCTACAACCCCCAGTTTTGTCAAAAATAGCCATGAACGACCATATTCAATGACACTGAAGGGTAACACCTACGGATTTTTGACCAAGAAATGGTCTCCACCATAAATCCAAGAATGTGATCGGAATTTTACCCAAGAAATGGTCTCCACCAAAAATACAAACATGTGATCTATGGCAAGGAAACATATGTGGGGTGAGGTGTACGAGCCTCTGGTCGATGATCAATGGCCACACAACCCCCATTTTTGTCGAAAATAGCCATGAACGACCATTTTCAATAATACCGAAGGCTAACACCTACGGATTTTTGACCAAGAAATGGTCTCCACCATAAATCCAAGAATGTGATCTATGGCAAGGAAACATATGTGGGGTGAGGTGTACGAGCTTCTGGTCGATGATCAATGGCCACACAACCCCCATTTTTGTCGAAAATAGCCATGAACGACCATTTTCTATAATACCGAAGGCAAACACCTACGGATTTTTGACCAAGAAATGGTCTCCACTAGAAATCCAAGAATATGATCTATGGCAAGGAAACATATGTGCGGTGAGGTGTATGAGCCTTTGGTCAATGATCAATGGCTATACAACCCCCATTTTTGTCGAAAATAGCCATGAACGAGCATTTTCAATAATACCGAAGGCTAACGCCTACGGATTTTTGACAAAGAAATGGTCTCTACTAGAAATCTAAGAATGCAATCTATGGCAAGGAAACATATGTGGGTTTAGGTGTACGAGCCTCTGGTTGATGATCAATGGCAACACAACCCCCATTTTTGTCGAAAATATCCATGAACGGCAATTTTCAATAATACCGAAGGCTAACACCTACGGATATTTGACCAAGAAATCGTTTCCACTAGAAATCCAAGAATACGATCTATGGCAAGGAAACATATGTGGGGTGAGGTGTACGAGCCTCTGGTCGATGGTCAATGGCAACACAACCCCCATTTTTGTCGAAAATAGCCATGAACGACCATTTTCAATAATACAGAAGGCTAACACCTACTGATTTTTGACCAAGAAATGGTCTCCACTAGAATTCCAAGAATGTGATCTATGGCAAGGAAACATGTGTGGGGTGAGGTGTACGAGCCTCTAGTCGATGATCAATGGCCATACAACCCCCATTTTTGTCGAAAATAGCCATGAATGACCATTTTCAATAATACCGAAGGCTAACACCTACGGATTTTTGACCAAGAAATGGTCTCCACCATAAATCCAAGAATGTGATCTATGGCAAGAAAACATATGTGGGGTGAGGTGTACGAGCTTCTGGTCGATGATCAATGGCCACACCACCCCTATTTTTGTCGAAAATAGCCATGAACGACCATTTTCAATAATATCGAAGGCTAACACCTACGGATTTTTGACCAAGAAATGGTCTCCACCATAAATCCAAGAATGTGATCTTTGGCAAGGAAACATATGTGGGGTGAGGTGTACGAGCCTCTAGTCGATGATCAATGGCCTCACAACCCCCATTTTTGTCGAAAATAGCCAAGAACGACCATTTTCAATGACACTGAAGGCTAACACCTATGAATTTTTCACTAAGAAATGGTCTCCACCATAAATCCAAGAATGTGATCCATGGCAACGAAACATATGTGAGGTGAGGTGTACGAGCCTCTGGTCTATGATCAATGGCCACACAGCCCCCATTTTTGTCAAAAATAGCCATGAACGACAATATTCAATTACACTGAAGGCTAACACCTACGGATTTTTGACCAAGAAATGGTGTCCACCAGAAATCCAAGAATGTGATCTATGGTAAGGAAACATATGTGGGGTGAGGTGTACGAGCCTCTGGTTGATAATCAATGGCCACACAACCCCCATTTTTGTCGAAAATAGCCATGAACGACCATTTTCAATAATACAGAAGGCTAACACCTACTGATTTTTGACCAAGAAATGGTCTCCACTAGAATTCCAAGAATGTGATCTATGGCAAGGAAACATGTGTGGGGTGAGGTGTACGAGCCTCTGGTCGATGATCAATGGCCATACAACCCCCATTTTTGTCGAAAATAGCCATGAATGACCATTTTCAATAATACCGAAGGCTAACACCTACAGATTTTTGACCAAGAAATGGTCTCCACCATAAATCCAAGAATGTGATCTATGGCAAGAAAACATATGTGGGGTGAGGTGTACGAGCTTCTGGTCGATGATCAATGGCCACACAACCCCCATTCTTGACGAAAATAGCCATGAACGACCATTTTCTATAATACCGAAGGCAAACACCTACGGATTTTTGACCAAGAAATGGTCTCCACTAGAAATCCAAGAATATGATCTATGGCAAGGAAACATATGTGGGGTGAGGTGTATGAGCCTTTGGTCAATGATCAATGGCTACACAACCCCCATTTTTGTCGAAAATAGCCATGAACGACCATTTTCAATAATACCGAAGGCTAACGCCTACGGATTTTTGACAAAGAAATGGTCTCTACTAGAAATCCAAGAATGCAATCTATGGCAAGGAAACATATGTGGGTTTAGTTGTACGAGCCTCTGGTTGATGATCAATGGCAACACAACCCCCATTTTTGTCGAAAATATCCATGAACGGCAATTTTCAATAATACCGATGGCTAACACCTACGGATATTTGACCAAGAAATCGTTTCCACTAGAAATCCAGGAATACGATCTATGGCAAGGAAACATATGTGGGGTGAGGTGTACGAGCCTCTGGTCGATGATCAATGGCAACACAACCCCCATTTTTGTCGAAAATAGCCATGAACGACCATTTTCAATAATACAGAAGGCTAACACCTACTGATTTTTGACCAAGAAATGGTCTCCACTAGAATTCCAAGAATGTGATCTATGGCAAGGAAACATGTGTGGGGTGAGGGGAGCCTCTGGTCGATGATCAATGGCCATACAACCCCCATTTTTGTCGAAAATAGCCATGAATGACCATTTTCAATAATACCGAAGGCTAACACCTACGGATTTTTGACCAAGAAATGGTCTCCACCATAAATCCAAGAATGTGATCTATGGCAAGAAAACATATGTGGGGTGAGGTGTACGAGCTTCTGGTCGATGATCAATGGCCACACCACCCCCATTTTTGTCGAAAATAGCCATGAACGACCATTTTCAATAATATGAAGGCTAACACCTACAGATTTTTGACCAAGAAATGGTCTCCACCATAAATCCAAGAATGTGATCTTTGGCAAGGAAACATATGTGGGGTGAGGTGTACGAGCCTCTAGTCGATGATCAATGGCCTCACAACCCCCATTTTTGTCGAAAATAGCCAAGAACGACCATTTTCAATGACACTGAAGGCTAACACCTATGAATTTTTCACCAAGAAATGGTCTCCACCATAAATCCAAGAATGTGATCCATGGCAACGAAACATATGTGAGGTGAGGTGTACGAGCCTCTGGTCTATGATCAATGGCCACACAACCCCCATTTTTGTCAAAAATAGCCATGAACGACAATATTCAATTACACTGAAGGCTAACACCTACGGATTTTTGACCAAGAAATGGTCTCCACCATAAATCCAAGAATGTGATCGGATTTTTGCCCAAGAAATGGTGTCCACCAGAAATCCAAGAATGTGATCTATGGTAAGGAAACATATGTGGGGTGAGGTGTACGAGCCTCTGGTTGATAATCAATGGCCACACAACCCCCATTTTTGTCGAAAATAGCCATGAACGACCATTTTCAGAAATACTGAAGGCTAACACCAATGGATTTTTGACCAATAAATGGTCTCCACCATAAATCCAAGAATGTGATCTATGGCAAGGAAACATATGTGGGTGAGGTGTACGAGCGTCTGGTCGACGATCAATGGCCACACAACCCCCATTTTTGTCGAAAATAGCCATGAACGACCATTTTCAATGACACTGAAGGTTAACACGTACGAATTTTTGACCAATAAATGGTCTCCACCATAAATCCAAGAATCAGATCTATGGCAACGAAACATATGTGGGGTGAGGTGTATGAGCCTCTGGTCGTTGATCAATGGCCACACAACCCCCATTTTTTGTCAAAAATAGCCATGAATGAACATTTTCAATAATACCGAAGGTTATCACGTACGGATTTTTGCCCAAGAAATCGTCTCCACCAGAAATCCAAGAATGTGATCTGTGGCAAGGAAACATATGTGGGGTGAGGTGTACGAGCCTCTGGTCGATTATCAATGGCCACACAACCCCCATTTTTGTCGAAAATAGCCATGAACGACCATTTTCAATAATACCGAAGGCTAACACCTACGGATTTTTGACCAAGAAATCGTCTCCACCAGAAATCCAAGAATCTGATCTATGGAAAGGAAACATATGTGGGATGAGGTGTACGAGCCTCTGGTCGATGATCAATGGCCACACAACCCCCATTTTTGTCGAAAATAGCCATGAACGACCATTTTCAATAATACCGAGGGCTAACACCTACAGATTTTTGACCAAGAAATGGTCTCCACAAGAAATCCAAGAATGTGATCTATGGCAAGGAAATATATGTGGGGTGAGGTGTACGAGCCTCTGGTCGATGATCAATGGCCACACAACCCCCATTTTTGTCGAAAATAGCCATGAACGACAATTTCCAATAATACCAAAGGCTAACACCTACGGATTTTTGACCAAGAAATGGTCTCCACTAGAAATCCCAAAATGCGATCTATGGCAAGGAAACATATGTGGGGTGAGGTGTACGAGCCTCTAGTTGATGATCAATGGCAACACAACCCCCATTTTTGTCGAAAATAGCCATGAACGGCTATTTTCAATAATAGCGAAGGCTAACACCTACGGATTTTTGACCAAGAAATGGTCTCCACTAGAAATCTAAGAATATGATCTATGGCAAGGAAACATATTTGGGGTGAGGTGTACGAGCCTCTGGTCGATGATCAATGGCAACACAATCCTCATTTTTGTCGAAAATAGCCATGAACGACCATTTTCAATAATAGCGAAGGCTAACACCTACGGATCTTTGACCAAGAAATGGTCTCCACCATAAATCCAAGAATGTGATCTTTGGCAAGGAAACATATGTGGGGTGAGGTGTACGAGCCTCTGGTTGATGATCAATGGCCACACAACCCCCATTTTTGTCGAAAATAGCCAAGAACGACGATTTTCAATGACACTGAAGGCTAACACCTACGAATTTTTGACCAAGAAATGGTCTCCGCCATAAATCCAAGAATGTGATCTATGGCAATGAAACAAATGTGGGGTGAGGTGTATGAGCCTCTAGTCGATGACCAATGGCCACACAACCCCCATTTTTGTCAAAAATTGCAATGAACGACCATATTCAATGACACTTAAGGCTAACACCTACGGATTTTTGACCAAGAAATGGTCTCCACCATAAATCCAAGAATGTGATCGGATTTTTGCACAAGAAATGGTCTCCACCAAAATCCAAGAATGTGATCTATGGCAAGGAAACATATGTGGGGTGAGGTGTACGAGCGTTTGGTCGACGATCAATGGCCACCCAACCCCCATTTTTGTCGAAAATAGCCATGAACGACCATTTTCAATGACACTGAAGGCTAACACCTAAAATTTTTGACCAATAAATGGTCTCCACCATAAATCCAAGAATCTGATCTATGGCAACGAAACATATGTGGGGTGAGGTGTATGAGCCTCTGGTCGATGATCAATGGCCACACAACCCCCATTTTTTGTCGAAAATAGCCATGAATGAACATTTTCAATAATACCGAAGGTTAACACGTACGGATTTTTGCCCAAGAAATCGTCTCCACCAGAAATCCAAGAATGTGATCTGTGGCAAGGAAACATATGTGGTGTGAGGTGTACGAGCCTCTGGTCGATAATCAATGGCCACACAACCCACATTTTTGTCGAAAATAGCCATGAACGACCATTTTCAATAATACCGAAGGCTAACACCTACGGATTTTTGACCAAGAAATCGTCTCCACCAGAAATCCAAGAATGTGATCTGTGGCAAGGAAACATATGTGGGATGAGGTGTACAAGCCTCTGGTCGATGATCAATGGCCACACAACCCCCATTTTTGTCGAAAATTGCCATGAACGACCATTTTCAATAATACCGAGGGCTAACACCTACGGATTTTTGACCAAGAAATGGTGTCCACCAGAAATCCAAGAATGTGATCTATGGCAAGGAAACATATGTGGGGTGAGGTGTACGAGCCTCTGGTCGATGATCAATGGCCACACAACCCCCATTTTTATCGAAAATAGCCATGAACGACAATTTCCAATAATACCGAAGGCTAACACCTACAGATTTTTTACCAAGAATTGGTCTCCACTAGAAATCCCAAAATGCGATCTATGGCAAGGAAACTTATGTGGGGTGAGGTGTACGAGCCTCTAGTCGATGATCAATGGCAACACAACCCCCATTTTTGTCGAAAATAGCCATGAACGGCCATTTTCAATAATAGCGAAGGCTAACACCTACGGATTTTTGACCAAGAAATGGTCTCCACTAGAAATCTAAGAATACGATCTATGGCAAGGAAACATATTTGGGGTGACGTGTACGAGCCTCTGGTCGATGATCAATGGCAACACAACCCCCATTTTTGTCGGAAATAGCCATGAACGACCATTTTCAATAATATCGAAGGCTAACACCTACGGATCTTTGACCAAGAAATGGTCTCCACCATAAATCCAAGAATGTGATCTTTGGCAAGGAAACATATGTGGGGTGAAGTGTACGAGCCTCTGGTTGATGATCAATGGCCACACAACCCCCATTTTTGTCGAAAATAGCCAAGAACGACGATTTTCAATGACACTGAAGGCTAACACCTACGAATTTTTGACCAAGACATGGTCTCCGCCATAAATCCAAGAATGTGATCTATGGCAACGAAACATATGTGGGGTGAGGTGTACGAGCCTCTAGTCGATGATCAATGGCCACACAACCCCCATATTTGTCAAAAATTGCCATGAACGACCATATTCAATGACACTGAAGGCTAACACCTACGGATTTTTGACCAAGAAATGCTCTCCACCATAAATCCAAGAATGTGATCGAATTTTTGCCCAAGAAATGGTCTCCACCAAAATCCAAGAATGTGATCTATGGCAAGGAAACATATGTGGGGTGAGGTGTATGAGCCTCTGGTCGATGATCAATGGCCACACAACCCCCATTTTTGACAAAAATAGCCATGAACGACCATTTTCAATAATACCGAAGGCTAACACCTACGGATTTTTGACCAAAAAATGGTCTCCACCATAAATCCAAGAATGTGATCTATGGCAAGGAAACATATGTGGGGTGAGGTGTACGGGCCTCTAGTCGACGATCAATGGCCACACAACCCCCATTTTTGTCGAAAATAGCTATGAACGACCATTTTCAATGACACTGAAGGCTAACACCTACGAATTTTTGACCAAAAATGGTCTCCACCATAATTCCAAGGATCTGATCTACAGCAACGAAACATATGTGGGGTGAGGTGTACGAGCCTCTGGTCGATGATCAATGGCCACACAACCCCCATTTTTTGTCGAAAATAGCCATGAATGAACATTTTCAATAATACCGAAGGTTAACACGTACAGATTTTTGCCCAAGAAATCGTCTCCACCAGAAATCCAAGAATGTGATCTATGTTAAGGAAACATATGTGGGGTGAGGTGCACGAGCCTTAGGTCGATGATCAAAGGCCACACAACCCCCATTTTTGTTGAAAATAGCCATGAACGAGCATTTTCAATAATACCGAAGGCTAAGACCTACAGATTTTTTACCAAGAAATCGTCACCACCGAAAATCCAAGAATGTCATATATGGCAAGGAAACATATGTGGGATGAGGTGTACGAGCCTCTGGTCGATGATCAATGGCCACACAACCCCCATTTTTGTCGAAAATAGCCATGAACGACCATTTTCGATAATACCGAGGGCTAACACCTACGAATTTTTGACCAAGAAATGGTCTCCACCAGAAATCCAAGAATGTGATCTATGGCAAAGAAACATATGTGAGGTGAGGTGTATTAGCCTCTGGTCGATGATCAATGGCCACACAACCCCCATTTTTGTCGAAAATAGCCATGAACGACCATTTTCGATAATACCGAGGGCTAACACCTACGGATTTTTGACCAAGAAATGGTCTCCACCAGAAATCCAAGAATGTGATCTATGGCAAAGAAACATATGTGAGGTGAGGTGTATTAGCCTCTGGTCGATGATCAATGGCCACACAACCCCCATTTTTGTCGAAAATAGCCATGAACGACCATTTTCGATAATACCGAGGGCTAACACCTACGGATTTTTGACCAAGAAATGGTCTCCACCAGAAATCCAAGAATGTGATCTATGGCAAGGAAACATATGTGGGGTGAGGTGTACGAGCCTCTAGGTCGATGATCAATGGCAACACAACCCCCATTTTTGTCGAAAATAGCCATGAACGGTCATTTTCAATAATACCGAAGGCTAACACCTACGAATTTTTGACCAAGAAATGGTCTCCGCCATAAATCCAAGAATGTATTGTATGGCAAGGAAACATATGTGGGGTGAGGTGTACGAGCCTCTAGGTGATGATCAATGGCCACACAACCCCCATTTTTGTCAAAAATTGCCATGAACGACCATATTCAATTGCACTGAAGGCTAACACCTACGGATTTTTGACCAAGAAATGGTCTCCACCATAAATCCAAGAATGTGATCGGATTTTTGCCCAAGAAATGGTCTCCACCAAAATCCAAGAATGTGATCTATGGCAAGGAAACATACGTGGGGTGAGGTGTACGAGCCTCTGGTTGATGATCAATGGCCACACAACCCCCATTTTTGTCGAAAATAGCCATGAACGACCATTTTCAATAATTCCGAAGGCTAACACCTACGGATTTTTGACCAAGAAAAGGTCTCCACCATAAATACAAGAATGTGATCTATGGCAAGGAAACATATGTGGGGTGAGGTGTACGAGCCTATAGTCGACGATCAATGGCCACACAACCCCCATTTTTGTCGAAAATACCTATGAACGACCATTTTCAATGACACTGAAGGCTAACACCTACGAATCTTTGACCAAAAATGGTCTCCACCATAATTCCAAGAATCTGATCTATGGCAACGAAACATATGTGGGGTGAGGTGTACGAGCCTCTGGTCGATGATAAATGGCCACACAACCCCCATTTTTTGTCGAAAATAGCCATGAATGAACATTTTCAATAATACCGAAGGTTAACACGTACGGATTTTTGCCCAAGAAATCGTCTCCACCAGAAATCCAAGAATGTGATCTATGGCAAGGAAACATATGTGGGGTGAGGTGCACGAGCCTTTGGTCGATGATCAAAGGCCACACAACCCCCATTTTTGTTGAAAATAGCCATGAACGACCATTTTCAATAATACCGAAGGCTAACACCTACAGATTTTTTACCAAGAAATCGTCACCTCCAAAAATCCAAGAATGTCATCTATGGCAAGGAAACATATGTGGGATGAGGTGTACGAGCCTCTGGTCGATGATCAATGGCCAGACAACCCCCATTTTTGTCGAAAATAGCCATGAACGACCATTTTCAATAATACCGAAGGCTAACACCTACGGATTTTTGACCAAGAAATCGTCTCCACTAGAAATCCAAGAGTGCGATCTATGGCAAGGAAACATATGTGGGTGAGGTGTACGAGCCTCTGGTCGATGATCAATGGCAACACAACCCCCATTTTTGTCGAAAATAGCCATGAACGGTCATTTTCAACAATACCGAAGGCTAACACCTACAGATTTTTTACCAAGAAATGGTCTCCACTAGAAATCCAAGAATATGATCTATGGAAAGGAAACATATGTGGGGTGAGGTGTACGAGCCTCTGGTCGATGATCAATGGCAACACAACCCCCATTTTTGTCGAAAATAGCCAAGAACGACGATTTTCAATGACACTGAAGGCTAACACCTACGAATTTTTGACCAAGACATGGTCTCCGCCATAAATCCAAGAATGTGATCTATGGCAACGAAACATATGTGGGGTGAGGTGTACGAGCCTCTAGTCGATGATCAATGGCCACACAACCCCCATATTTGTCAAAAATTGCCATGAACGACCATATTCAATGACACTGAAGGCTAACACCTACGGATTTTTGACCAAGAAATGCTCTCCACCATAAATCCAAGAATGTGATCGAATTTTTGCCCAAGAAATGGTCTCCACCAAAATCCAAGAATGTGATCTATGGCAAGGAAACATATGTGGGGTGAGGTGTATGAGCCTCTGGTCGATGATCAATGGCCACACAACCCCCATTTTTGACAAAAATAGCCATGAACGACCATTTTCAATAATACCGAAGGCTAACACCTACGGATTTTTGACCAAAAAATGGTCTCCACCATAAATCCAAGAATGTGATCTATGGCAAGGAAACATATGTGGGGTGAGGTGTACGGGCCTCTAGTCGACGATCAATGGCCACACAACCCCCATTTTTGTCGAAAATAGCTATGAACGACCATTTTCAATGACACTGAAGGCTAACACCTACGAATTTTTGACCAAAAATGGTCTCCACCATAATTCCAAGGATCTGATCTACAGCAACGAAACATATGTGGGGTGAGGTGTACGAGCCTCTGGTCGATGATCAATGGCCACACAACCCCCATTTTTTGTCGAAAATAGCCATGAATGAACATTTTCAATAATACCGAAGGTTAACACGTACAGATTTTTGCCCAAGAAATCGTCTCCACCAGAAATCCAAGAATGTGATCTATGTTAAGGAAACATATGTGGGGTGAGGTGCACGAGCCTTAGGTCGATGATCAAAGGCCACACAACCCCCATTTTTGTTGAAAATAGCCATGAACGAGCATTTTCAATAATACCGAAGGCTAAGACCTACAGATTTTTTACCAAGAAATCGTCACCACCGAAAATCCAAGAATGTCATATATGGCAAGGAAACATATGTGGGATGAGGTGTACGAGCCTCTGGTCGATGATCAATGGCCACACAACCCCCATTTTTGTCGAAAATAGCCATGAACGACCATTTTCGATAATACCGAGGGCTAACACCTACGAATTTTTGACCAAGAAATGGTCTCCACCAGAAATCCAAGAATGTGATCTATGGCAAAGAAACATATGTGAGGTGAGGTGTATTAGCCTCTGGTCGATGATCAATGGCCACACAACCCCCATTTTTGTCGAAAATAGCCATGAACGACCATTTTCGATAATACCGAGGGCTAACACCTACGGACTTTTGACCAAGAAATGGTCTCCACCAGAAATCCAAGAATGTGATCTATGGCAAAGAAACATATGTGAGGTGAGGTGTATTAGCCTCTGGTCGATGATCAATGGCCACACAACCCCCATTTTTGTCGAAAATAGCCATGAACGACCATTTTCGATAATACCGAGGGCTAACACCTACGGATTTTTGACCAAGAAATGGTCTCCACCAGAAATCCAAGAATGTGATCTATGGCAAGGAAACATATGTGGGGTGAGGTGTACGAGCCTCTGGTCGATGATCAATGGCAACACAACCCCCATTTTTGTCGAAAATAGCCATGAACGGTCATTTTCAATAATACCGAAGGCTAACACCTACGAATTTTTGACCAAGAAATGGTCTCCGCCATAAATCCAAGAATGTATTGTATGGCAAGGAAACATATGTGGGGTGAGGTGTACGAGCCTCTAGGTGATGATCAATGGCCACACAACCCCCATTTTTGTCAAAAATTGCCATGAACGACCATATTCAATTGCACTGAAGGCTAACACCTACGGATTTTTGACCAAGAAATGGTCTCCACCATAAATCCAAGAATGTGATCGGATTTTTGCCCAAGAAATGGTCTCCACCAAAATCCAAGAATGTGATCTATGGCAAGGAAACATACGTGGGGTGAGGTGTACGAGCCTCTGGTTGATGATCAATGGCCACACAACCCCCATTTTTGTCGAAAATAGCCATGAACGACCATTTTCAATAATTCCGAAGGCTAACACCTACGGATTTTTGACCAAGAAAAGGTCTCCACCATAAATACAAGAATGTGATCTATGGCAAGGAAACATATGTGGGGTGAGGTGTACGAGCCTATAGTCGACGATCAATGGCCACACAACCCCCATTTTTGTCGAAAATACCTATGAACGACCATTTTCAATGACACTGAAGGCTAACACCTACGAATCTTTGACCAAAAATGGTCTCCACCATAATTCCAAGAATCTGATCTATGGCAACGAAACATATGTGGGGTGAGGTGTACGAGCCTCTGGTCGATGATAAATGGCCACACAACCCCCATTTTTTGTCGAAAATAGCCATGAATGAACATTTTCAATAATACCGAAGGTTAACACGTACGGATTTTTGCCCAAGAAATCGTCTCCACCAGAAATCCAAGAATGTGATCTATGGCAAGGAAACATATGTGGGGTGAGGTGCACGAGCCTTTGGTCGATGATCAAAGGCCACACAACCCCCATTTTTGTTGAAAATAGCCATGAACGACCATTTTCAATAATACCGAAGGCTAACACCTACAGATTTTTTACCAAGAAATCGTCACCTCCAAAAATCCAAGAATGTCATCTATGGCAAGGAAACATATGTGGGATGAGGTGTACGAGCCTCTGGTCGATGATCAATGGCCAGACAACCCCCATTTTTGTCGAAAATAGCCATGAACGACCATTTTCAATAATACCGAAGGCTAACACCTACGGATTTTTGACCAAGAAATCGTCTCCACTAGAAATCCAAGAGTGCGATCTATGGCAAGGAAACATATGTGGGTGAGGTGTACGAGCCTCTGGTCGATGATCAATGGCAACACAACCCCCATTTTTGTCGAAAATAGCCATGAACGGTCATTTTCAACAATACCGAAGGCTAACACCTACAGATTTTTTACCAAGAAATGGTCTCCACTAGAAATCCAAGAATATGATCTATGGAAAGGAAACATATGTGGGGTGAGGTGTACGAGCCTCTGGTCGATGATCAATGGCAACACAACCCCCATTTTTGTCGAAAATAGCCATGAACGACCATTTTCAATAATACCGAAGGCTAACACCTATGGATTTTTGACCAAGAAATGGTCTCCACCATAAATGCAAGAATGTGATCTTTGGCAAGGAAACATATGTGGGGTGAGGTGTACGAGCCTCTGATTGATGGTCAATGGCCACACAACCCCCATTTTTGTCGAAAATAGCCAAGAACGACCATTTTCAATGACACTGAAGGCTAACACCTACGAATTTTTGACCAAGAAATGGTCTCCTCCATAAATCCAAGAATGTGATCTATGGCAACGGAACATACGTGGGGTGAGGTGTACGAGCCTCTTGTCGATGATCAATGGCCACACAACCCCCATTTTTGTCAAAAATAGCCATGAATGACCATATTCAATGACACTGAAGGCTAACACCTACGAATTTTTGACGAAGAAATGGTCTCCACCATAAATCCAAGAATGTGATCGGATTTTTGCCCAAGAAATGGTCTCCACCAGAAATCCAAGAATGTGATCTATGGCAAGGGAACATATGTGGGGTGAGGTGTACGAGCCTCTGGTTGATGATCAATGGCCACACAACCCCCATTTTGCCGAAAATAGCCATGAACGACCATTTTCAATAATACCGAAGGCTAATACGTACGATGATCAATGGCCACACAACCCCAATTTTTGTCGAAAATAGCCATGAACGACCATTTTCAATAATACCGAAGGCTAACACCTATGGATTTTTTACCAAGAAATGGTCTCCACCATAAATCCAAGAATGTGATCTATGGCAAGGAAACATATGTGGGGTGAGGTGTACGATCCTCTGGTCGACGATCAATGGCCACACAACCCCCATTTTTGTCGAAAATAGCCATGAACGACCATGTTCAATGACACTGAAGGCTAAAACCTACGAATTTTTGACCAAAAATGGTCTCCACCATAATTCCAAGAATCTGATCTACAGCATCGAAACATATGTGGGGTGAGGTGTACGAGCCTCTGGTCGATGATCAATGGCCACACAACCCCCGTTTTTTGTCGCAAATAGCCATGAATGAACATTTTCCATAATACCGAAGGTTAACACGTACGGATTTTTGCCCAAGAAATCGTCTCCACCAGAAATCCAAGAATGTGATCTATGGCAAGGAAACATATGTGGGGTGAGGTGTACAATCCTCTGGTCGATGATCAATGGCCACACAACCCCCATTTTTATCGAAAATAGCCATGAACGACCATTTTCAATAATAATGAAGGCTAACACCTACGGATTTTTGACCAAGAAATCGTCTCCACCAAAAATCCAAGAATGTGATCTTAGGCAAGGTAACATATGTGGGATGAGGTGTACGAGCCTCTGGTCGATGATCAATGGCCACACAACCCCCATTTTTTCGAAAATAGCCATGAACGACCATTTTCAATAATACCGAGGGCTAACACCTACGGATTTTTGACCAAGAAATGGTCTCCACCAGAAATCCGAGAATGTGATCTATGGCAAGGAAACATATGTGGGGTAAGGTGTACGAGCCTCTGGTCGATGATCAATGGCCACACAACCCCCATTTTTGTCGAAAATAGCCATGAACGACCATTTTCAATAATACCGAAGGCTAACACCTATGAATTTTTGACCAAGAAATGGTCTCCACTAGAAATCCAAGAATGTGATCTATGGCAAGGAAACATATGTGGGGTGAGGTGTACGAGCCTCTGGTCGATGATCAATGGCCACACAACCCCCATTTATGTCGAAAATAGCCATGAACGACCATTTTCAATAATACTGAAGGCTAACACCTACGGATTTTTGACCAAGAAATCGTCTCCACCAGAAATCCAAGAATATTATCTATGGCAAGGAAACATATGTGGGGTGAGGTGTACGAGCCTCTAGTCGATGATCAATGGCCACACAACCCCCATTTTTGTCGAAACTAGCCATGAACGACCATTTTCAATAATACCAAAGGCTAACACGTTCGGATTTTTGACCAAGAAATGGTCTCCACGAGAAATCCAAGATTGTGATCTATGGCAATGAAACATATGTGGGGTGAGGTGTACGAGCCTCTGGTCGAAGATAAATGGCCACACAACCCCCATTTTTGTCGAAAATAGCCATGAACGACCATTTTCAATAATACCGAAGGCTAACACCTACGGATTTTTGACCAAGAAATGGCCTCCACCAGAAATCCAAGAATGTGATCTATGGCAAGAAAACATATGTGGGGTGACGTGTTTGAGCCTCTTGTCGATGATCAATGGCCACACAACCCCCATTTTTGTCAAAAATAGCGATGAACGACCATTTTCAAGGACACTGAAGGCTAACACCTACAGATTTTTGACCAAGAAATGGTCTCCACCATAAATCCAAGAATATGATCTATGGCAACGAAACATATGTGGGGTGACGTGTATGAGCCTCTGGTCGATGATCAATGGACACACAACCCCCATTTTTGTCGAAAATAGCCATGAACGACCATTTTCAATAATACCGAAGGCTAGCACCTACGGTTTTTTGACTAAGAAATGGTCTGCACCAGAAATCCGAGAATATGATCTATGGCAAGGAAACATATGTGGGGTGAGGTGTACGAACCTCTGGTCGATGATAAATGGCCACACAACCCCATTTTTGTCGAAAATAGCTATGAACGACCATTTTCAATAATACCGACGGCTAACACCTACGGATTTTTGACCAAGAAATGGTCTCCACCAGAAATCCAAGAATGTGATCTATGGCAAGAAAACATATGTGGGGTGAAGTGTTCGTGCCTCTGGTCGATGATCAATGGCCACACAACGCCCATTTTTGTCGAAAATAGCCATGAACGACCATTTTCAATAATACCGAGGGCTAACACCTACGGATTTTTGACCAAGAAATGGTCTCCACCAGAAATCCGAGAATGTGATCTATGGCAAGGAAACATATGTGGGGTAAGGTGTACGAGCCTCTGGTCGATGATCAATGGCCACACAACCCCCATTTTTGTCGAAAATAGCCATGAACGACCATTTTCAATAATACCGAAGGCTAACACCTATGAATTTTTGACCAAGAAATGGTCTCCACTAGAAATCCAAGAATGTGATCTATGGCAAGGAAACATATGTGGGGTGAGGTGTACGAGCCTCTGGTCGATGATCAATGGCCACACAACCCCCATTTATGTCGAAAATAGCCATGAACGACCATTTTCAATAATACTGAAGGCTAACACCTACGGATTTTTGACCAAGAAATCGTCTCCACCAGAAATCCAAGAATATTATCTATGGCAAGGAAACATATGTGGGGTGAGGTGTACGAGCCTCTAGTCGATGATCAATGGCCACACAACCCCCATTTTTGTCGAAACTAGCCATGAACGACCATTTTCAATAATACCAAAGGCTAACACGTTCGGATTTTTGACCAAGAAATGGTCTCCACGAGAAATCCAAGATTGTGATCTATGGCAATGAAACATATGTGGGGTGAGGTGTACGAGCCTCTGGTCGAAGATAAATGGCCACACAACCCCCATTTTTGTCGAAAATAGCCATGAACGACCATTTTCAATAATACCGAAGGCTAACACCTATGGATTTTTGACCAAGAAATGGCCTCCACCAGAAATCCAAGAATGTGATCTATGGCAAGAAAACATATGTGGGGTGACGTGTTTGAGCCTCTTGTCGATGATCAATGGCCACACAACCCCCATTTTTGTCAAAAATAGCGATGAACGACCATTTTCAAGGACACTGAAGGCTAACACCTACAGATTTTTGATCAAGAAATGGTCTCCACCATAAATCCAAGAATATGATCTATGGCAACGAAACATATGTGGGGTGACGTGTATGAGCCTCTGGTCGATGATCAATGGACACACAACCCCCATTTTTGTCGAAAATAGCCATGAACGACCATTTTCAATAATACCGAAGGCTAGCACCTACGGTTTTTTGACTAAGAAATGGTCTGCACCAGAAATCCGAGAATATGATCTATGGCAAGGAAACATATGTGGGGTGAGGTGTACGAACCTCTGGTCGATGATAAATGGCCACACAACCCCATTTTTGTCGAAAATAGCTATGAACGACCATTTTCAATAATACCGACGGCTAACACCTACGGATTTTTGACCAAGAAATGGTCTCCACCAGAAATCCAAGAATGTGATCTATGGCAAGAAAACATATGTGGGGTGAAGTGTTCGTGCCTCTGGTCGATGATCAATGGCCACACAACGCCCATTTTTGTCGAAAATAGCCATGAACGACCATTTTCAATAATACCGAGGGCTAACACCTACGGATTTTTGACCAAGAAATGGTCTCCATCAGAAATCCAAGAATGTGATCTATGGCAAGGAAACATATGTGGGGTGAGGTGTATGAGCCTCTTCTCGATGATCAATGGCCACACAACCCCCATTTTTGTCGAAAATAGCCATGAACGATCATTTTCAATAATACCGAAGGCTAACACCTACGGATTTTTGACCAAGAAATGGTCTCCACTAGAAATCCAAGAATGTGATCTATGGCAAGGAAACATATGTGGGGTGAGGTGTACGAGCCTCTGGTCGATGATCAATGGCCACACAACCCCCATTTATGTCGAAAATAGCCATGAACGACCATTTTCAATAATACCGAAGGCTAACACCTACGGATTTTTGACCAAGAAATCGTCTCCACCAGAAATCCAAGAATATTATCTATGGCAAGGAAACATATGTGGGGTGAGGTGTACGAGCCTCTGGTCGATGATCAATGGCCACACAACCCCCATTTTTGTCGAAACTAGCCATGAACGACCATTTTCAATAATACCGAAGGCTAACACATACGGATTTTTGACCAAGAAATGGTCTCCACGAGAAATCCAAGATTGTGATCTATGGCAATGAAACATATGTGGGGTGAGGTGTACGAGCCTCTGGTCAAAGATAAATGGCCACACAACCCCCATTTTTGTCGAAAATAGCCATGAATGACCATTTTCAATAATACCGAAGGCTAACACCTACGGATTTTTGATCAAGAAATGGCCTCCACCAGAAATCCAAGAATGTGATCTATGGCAAGAAAACATATGTGGGGTGACGTGTTTGAGCCTCTTGTCGATGATCAATGGCCACACAACCCCCATTTTTGTCAAATATAGCGATGAACGACCATTTTCAAGGACACTGAAGGCTAACACCTACGGATTTTTGACCAAGAAATGGTCTCCACCATAAATCCAAGAATATGATCTATGGCAATGAAACATATGTGGGGTGAGGTGTATGAGCCTCTGGTCGATGATCAATGGCCACACAACCCCCATTTTTGTCGAAAATAGCCATGAACGACCATTTTCAATAATACCGAAGGCTAGCACCTACGGTTTTTTGACCAAGAAATGGTCTGCACCAGAAATCCGAGAATATGATCTATGGCAAGGAAACATATGTGGGGTGAGGTGTACGAACCTCTGGTCGATGATAAATGGCCACACAACCCCATTTTTGTCGAAAATAGCTATGAACGACCATTTTCAATAATACCGACGGCTAACACCTACGGATTTTTGACCAAGAAATGGTCTCCACCAGAAATCCAAGAATGTGATCTATGGCAAGAAAATATATGTGGGGTGAAGTGTTCGTGCCTCTGGTCGATGATCAATGGCCACACAACCCCCATTTTTGTCGAAAATAGCCATGAACGACCATTTTCAAGGACACTGAAGGCTAACACCTACAGATTTTTGACCAAGAAATGGTCTGCACCAGAAATCCAAGAATATGATCTATGGCTAGGAAACATATGTGGGGTGGGATGTACGAGTCTCTGGTCGATGATCAATGGCCACACAACCCCCATTTTTGTCGAAAAAAGCCATGAACGACCATTTTCAATAATTCAGAAGGCTAACACCTACGGATTTTTGACCAAGAAATCGTCTCCACCAGAAATCCAAGAATGTGATATATGGCAAGGAAACATATGCGGGGTGAGGTGTATGAGCCTTTGGTCGATGATCAATGGCCACACAACCCCCATTTTTGTCGAAATAGCCATGAACGACCATTTTCAATAATACCGAAGCATAATACGTACGGATTTTTGAACAAGAAATGGTTTCCACGAGAAATCCAAGAATGTGATCTATGGCAAGGAAACATATGTGGGGTGAGGTGTACGAGCCTTTGGTCGATGATCAATTGCCACACAACCCCCATTTTTGTCAAAAATAGCCATGAACGACCATTTTCAGTAATACCGAAGGATAACACCTACAAATTTTTTTACCAAGAAATAGTCTCCACCAGAAATCCAAGAATGTGATCTATGGCAAGGAAACATATGTGGGGTGAGGTGTACGAGCCTTGGGTCAATGATCAATGGCAACACAACCCCCATTTTTGTCGAAAATAGCCATGGACAACCATTTTTAGTAATACCGAAGGCTAACACCTACAAATTTTTGACCAAGAAATGCTCTCCACCATAAATCGAAGAATGTGATCTATGGCAACGAAACATATGTGGGGTGAGGTGTACGAGCCTCTGGTCGATGATCAATGGCCACACAACCCCCATTTTTGTCAAAAATAGCCAGAATGACCATTTTCAATAATACCGAAGGCGAACACCTATGGATTTTTGACCAAGAAATGGTCTCCACTAGAAATCCAAGAATGTGATCTATGGCAAGAAAACATATGTGGGGTGAGGTGTACGAGCCTCTAGTCGATGATCAATGGCAACACAACTCCCATTTTTGTCGAAAATAGCCATGAACGGCCATTTTCAATAATACCGAAGGCTAACACCTACGGATTTTTGACCAAGAAATGGTCTCCACTAGAAATCCAAGAACACGATCTATGGCAAGGACACATATGTGGGGTGAGGTGTACGAGCCTCTGGTCGATGATCAATTGCGAACACAACCCCCATTTTTTGTCGAAAATAGCCATGAACGACCATTTTCAATAATACCGAAGGCTAACACCTACAGATTTTTGACCAAGAAATGATCTCCACCAGAAATCCAAGAATGTGATCTATGGCAAGAAAACATATGTGGGGTGAAGTGTTCGAGCCTCTTGTCGATGATCAATGGCCACACAACCCCCATTTTTGTCGAAAATAGCCATGAACGACCATTTTCAAGGACACTGAAGGCTAACACCTACGGATTTTTGACCAAGAAATGGTCTCCACCATAAATCCAAGAATATGATCTATGGCAACGAAACATATGTGGGGTGAGGTGTATGAGCTTCTGGTCGATGATCAATGGCCACAGAACCCCCATTTTTGTCGAAAATAGCCATGAACGACCATTTTCAATAATACCGAAGGCTAACACCTATGGATTTTTGACCAAGAAAGGGTCTGCACCAGAAATCCAAGAATATGATCTATGGCAAGGAAACATATGTGGGGTGAGGTGTACGAACCTCTGGTCGATGATAAATTGCCACACAACCCCATTTTTGTCGAAAATAGCTATGAACGACCATTTTCAATAATACCGAAGGCTAACACCTACGAATTTTTGACCAAGAAATGGTCTGCACCAGAAATCCAAGAATGTGATCTATGGCAAGAAAACATATGTTGGGATGATCAATGGCAACACATCCCACATTTTTGTCGATAATAGCCATGAACGACCATTTTGAAGGACAGTGAAGGCTAACACCTACGGATTTTTGACCAAGAAATGGTTTGCACCAGAAATCCAAGAATATGATCTATGGCAAGGAAACATATGTGGGGTGGGGTGTACGAGCCTCTGGTCGATGATCAATGGCCACACAACCCCCATTTTTGTCGAAAAAAGCCATGAACGACCATTTTCAATAATTCAGAAGGCTAACACCTACGGATTTTTGACCAAGAAATCGTCTCCACCAGAAATCCAAGAATGTGATATATGGCAAGGAAACATATGCGGGGTGAGGTGTACGAGCCTTTGGTCGATGGTCAATGGCCACACAACCCCCATTTTTGTCGAAATAGCCATGAACGACCATTTTCAATAATACCGAAGCATAATACGTACGGATTTTTGACCAAGAAATGGTTTCCACGAGTAATCCAAGAATGTGATCTATGGCAAGGAAACATATGTGGGGTGAGGTGTACGAGCCTTTGGTCGATGATCAATGGTCACACAACCCCCATTTTTGTCGAAAATAGCCATGAACGACCATTTTCAGTAATACCGAAGGATAACACCTACAAATTTTTTTACCAAGAAATGGTCTCCACCAAAAATCCAAGAATGTGATCTATGGCAAGGAAACATATGTGGGGTGAGGTGTACGAGCCTCTGGTCGATTATCAATGGCAACACAACCCCCATTTTTGTCCAAAATAGCCATGGACAACCATTTTCAGTAATACCGAAGGCTAACACCTACGGATTTTTGACCAAGAAAGGGTCTCCACCAAAAATTCAAGAATGTGATCTATACCAAGGAAACATATGTGGGGTGAGGTGTACGAGCCAATGGTCGATGATCAATGGCCACATAAACCCCATTTTTGTTGAAAATAGCCATGAACGACCATTTTCAATAATACCGAAGGCTAACACCTACGTATTTTTGACGAAGAAATGCTCTCCACCATAAATCCAAGAATGTGATCTATGGCAACGAAACATATGTGGGGTGAGGTGTACGAGCCTCTGGTCGATGATCAATGGCCACACAACCCCCATTTTTGTCAAAAATAGCCATGAACGACCATTTTCAATAATACCGAAGGCTAACACCTACGGATTTTTGACCAAGAAATGGTCTCCACTAGAAATTCAAGAATGTGATCTATGACAAGGAAACATATGTGGGGTGAGGTGTACGAGCCTCTGGTCGATGATCAATGGCAACACAACCCCCATTTTTGTCGAAAATAGCCATGAACGGCCATTTTCAATAATACAGAAGGCTAACACCTACGGATTTTTGACCAAGAAATGGTCTCCACTAGAAATCCAAGAACACGATCTATGGCAAGGACACATATGTGGGGTGAGGTGTACAAGCCTCTGGTCGATGATCAATTGCGAACACAACCCCCATTTTTGTCGAAAATAGCCATGAACGACCATTTTCAATAATACCGAAGGCTAACACCAATGGATTTTTGACCAAGAAATGGTCTCCACCAGAAATCCAAGAATGTGATCTATGGCAAGAAAACATATGTGGGGTGAAGTGTTCGAGGCTCTTGTCGATGATCAATGGCCACACAACCCCCATTTTTGTCGCAAATAGCCATGAGCGACCATTTTCAAGGACACTGAAGGCTAACACCTACGGATTTTTGACCAAGAAATGGTCTCCACCATAAATCCAAGAATATGATCTATGGCAACGAAACATATGTGGGGTGAGGTGTATGAGCTTCTAGTCAATGATCAATGGCCACACAACCCCCATTTTTATCGAAAATAGCCATGAACGACCATTTTCAATAATACCGAAGGCTAACACCTATGGATTTTTGACCAAGAAATGGTCTGCACCAGAAATCCAAGAATATGATCTATGGCAAGGAAACATATGTGGGGTGAGGTGTACGAACCTCTGGTCGATGATAAATGGCCACACAACCCCATTTTTGTCGAAAATAGCTATGAACGACCATTTTCAAGAATACCGAAGGCTAACACCTACGAATTTTTGACCAAGAAATGGTCTCCACCAGAAATCCAAGAATGTGATCTATGGCAAGAAAACATATCTGGGGTGAAGTGTTCGTGCCTCTGGTCGATGATCAATGGCCACACAACCCCCATTTTTGTCGAAATAGCCATGAACGACCATTTTCAATAATACCGAAGCATAATACGTACGGATTTTTGACCAAGAAATGGTTTCCACGAGTAATCCAAGAATGTGATCTATGGCAAGGAAACATATGTGGGGTGAGGTGTACGAGCCTTTGGTCGATGATCAATGGTCACACAACCCCCATTTTTGTCGAAAATAGCCATGAACGACCATTTTCAGTAATACCGAAGGATAACACCTACATATTTTTTTACCAAGAAATGGTCTCCACCAAAAATCCAAGAATGTGATCTATGGCAAGGAAACATATGTGGGGTGAGGTGTACGAGCCTCTGGTCGATGATCAATGGCAACACAACCCCCATTTTTGTCCAAAATAGCCATGGACAACCATTTTCAGTAATACCGAAGGCTAACACCTTCGGATTTTTGACCAAGAAAGGGTCTCCACCAATAATCCAAGAATGTGATCTATACCAAGGAAACATATGTGGGGTGAGGTGTACGAGCCAATGGTCGATGATCAATGGCCACATAAACCCCATTTTTGTTGAAAATAGCCATGAACGACCATTTTCAATAATACCGAAGGCTAACACCTACGTATTTTTGACGAAGAAATGCTCTCCACCATAAATCCAAGAATGTGATCTATGGCAACGAAACATATGTGGGGTGAGGTGTACGAGCCTCTGGTCGATGATCAATGGCCACACAACCCCCATTTTTGTCAAAAATAGCCATGAACGACCATTTTCAATAATACCGAAGGCTAACACCTACGGATTTTTGACCAAGAAATGGTCTCCACTAGAAATCCAAGAATGTGATCTATGACAAGGAAACATATGTGGGGTGAGGTGTACGAGCCCCTGGTCGATGATCAATGGCAACACAACCCCCATTTTTGTCGAAAATAGCCATGAACGGCCATTTTCAATAATACCGAAGGCTAACACCTACGGATTTTTGACCAAGAAATGGTCTCCACTAGAAATCCAAGAACACGATCTATGGCAAGGACACATATGTGGGGTGAGGTGTACAAGCCTCTGGTCGATGATCAATTGCGAACACAACCCCCATTTTTGTCGAAAATAGCCATGAACGACCATTTTCAATAATACCGAAGGCTAACACCAATGGATTTTTGACCAAGAAATGGTCTCCACCAGAAATCCAAGAATGTGATCTATGGCAAGAAAACATATGTGGGGTGAAGTGTTCGAGGCTCTTGTCGATGATCAATGGCCACACAACCCCCATTTTTGTCGCAAATAGCCATGAGCGACCATTTTCAAGGACACTGAAGGCTAACACCTACGGATTTTTGACCAAGAAATGGTCTCCACCATAAATCCAAGAATATGATCTATGGCAACGAAACATATGTGGGGTGAGGTGTATGAGCTTCTGGTCAATGATCAATGGCCACACAACCCCCATTTTTATCGAAAATAGCCATGAACGACCATTTTCAATAATACCGAAGGCTAACACCTATGGATTTTTGACCAAGAAATGGTCTGCACCAGAAATCCAAGAATATGATCTATGGCAAGGAAACATATGTGGGGTGAGGTGTACGAACCTCTGGTCGATGATAAATGGCCACACAACCCCATTTTTGTCGAAAATAGCTATGAACGACCATTTTCAATAATACCGAAGGCTAACACCTACAAATTTTTGACCAAGAAATGGTCTCCACCAGAAATCCAAGAATGTGATCTATGGCAAGAAAACATATGTGGGGTGAAGTGTTCGTGCCTCTGGTCGATGATCAATGGCCACACAACCCCCATTTTTGTCGAAAATAGCCATGAACGACCATTTTCAAGGACAATGAAGGCTAACACCTACGGATTTTTGACCAAGAAATGGTCTGCACCAGAAATCCAAGAATATGATCTATGGCAAGGAAACATATGTGGGGTGGGGTGTACGAGCCTCTGGTCGATGATCAATGGCCACACAACCCCCATTTTTGTCGAAAAAAGCCATGAACGACCATTTTCAATAATTCAGAAGGCTAACACCTACGGATTTTTGACCAAGAAATCGTCTCCACCAGAAATCCAAGAATGTGATATATGGCAAGGAAACATATGCGGGGTGAGGTGTACGAGCCTTTGGTCGATGATCAATGGCCACACAACCCCCATTTTTATCGAAAATAGCCATGAACGACCATTTTCAATAATACCGAAGCATAATACGTACGGATTTTTGACAAAGAAATGGTTTCCACGAGAAATCCAAGAAAGTGATCTATGGAAAGGAAACATATGTTGGGTGAGGTGTATGAGCCTTTGGTCGATGATCAATGGCCACACAACCCCAATTTTTATCAAAAATAGCCATGAACGACCATTTTCAGTAATACCGAAGGATAACACCTACAGATTTTTTACCAAGAAATGGTCTCCACCAGAAATCCAAGAATGTGATCTATGGCAAGGAAACATATGAGGGGTGAGGTGTACGAGCCTCTGGTAGATGATCAATGGCAACACAACCCCCATTTTTGTCGAAAATAGCCATGGACGACCATTTTCAATAATACCGAAGGCTAACACCTATAGATTTTTGACCAAGAAATGGTCTCCACTAGAAATCCAAGAATGCAATCTATGGCAAGGAAACATATGTGGGGTGAGGTGTACGGGCCTCTGGTCGATGATCAATGGCAACACAACCCCCATTTTTGTCGAAAATAGCCATGAACGGCCATTTTCAATAATACCGAAGGCTAACACCTACGGATTTTTGACCAAGAAATGGTCGCCACTACAAATCCAAGAATATGATCTATGGAAAGGAAACATGTGTGGGGTGAGGTGTACGAGCCTATGGTCGATGATCAATGGCAACACAACCCCCATTTTTGTCGAAAATAGCCATGAACGGCCATTTTCAATAATACTGAAGGCTAACACCTACGGATTTTTGACCAAGAAATGGTCTGCAGCAGAAATCCAAGAATATGATCTATGGCAAGGAAACATATGTGGGGTGAGGTGTACGAACCTCTGGTCGATGATAAATGGCCACACAACCCCATTTTTGTCGAAAATAGCCATGAACGACCATTTTCAATAATACCGAAGGCTAACACCTACGGATTTTTGACCAAGAAATGGTCTCCTCCAGAAATCCAAGAATGTGATCTATGGCAAGAAAACATATGTGGGGTGAATTGTTCGAGCCTCTGGTCGATGATCAATGGCCACACAACCCCCATTTTTGTCGAAAATAGCCATGAACAACCATTTTCAAGGACACTTAAGGCTAACACCTACGTATTTTTGACCAAGAAATGGTCTCCACCATAAATCAAGAATGTGATCTGTAGCAAGGAAACATATGTGGGGTGAGGTGTATGAGCCTCTAGTCGATGATCAATGGCCACACAACCCCCATTTTTGTCAAAAATAGCCATGAACGACCATTTTCAATAATACCGAAGGCTAACACCTAAAGATTTTTGACCAAGAAATGGTCTCCACTAGAAATCCAAGAATGTGATCTATGACAAGTAAACATATGTGGGGTGAGGTGTACGAGCCTCTGGTCGATGATCAATGGCCACACAACCCCCATTTTTGTCGAAAATAGCCATGAACGACCATTTTCAAGAAGACCGAAGGCTAACACGTACGGATTTTTGACCAAGAAATGGTCTCCACCAGAAATCCAAGAATGTGATCTATGGCTAGGAAGCATATGTGGGGTGAGGTGTACAAGCCTCTGGTTGATGATCAATGGCCACACAACCCCCATTTTGTTGAAAATAGCCATGAACGACCATTTTCAATAATACCGAAGGTTAACACGGACGGATTTTTGTCCAAGAAATGGTCTCCACCAGAAATCCAAGAATGTGATCTATGGAAAGGAAACATATGTGGGGTGAGGTGTACGAGCCTTTGGTCGATGATAAATCACTACACAACCCCCATTTTTGTCGAAAATAGCCATGAACGACCATTTTCAATAATACTGAAGGCTAACACCTATGGATTTTTTACCAAGAAATGGTCTCCACCAGAAATCCAAGAATGTGATCTAGGGCAAGGAAACATATGTGGGGTGAGGTGTACGAGCCTCTGGTCGATGATCAATGGCCACACAACCCCCATTTATGTCGGAAATAGCCATGAACGACCATTTTCAATAAAACCGAAGGCTAACACCTACGGAATTTTGACCAAGAATTCATCTCGACCAGAAATCCAGGAATGTGATATATGGCAAAGAACATATGTGGGGTGAGGTGTACGAGCCTCTGATCGATGATCAATGGCCACGCAACCCCCATTTTTGTCGAAATTAGCCATGAACGATCATTTTCAATAATACCGAAGCATAACACGTACGAATTTTTGACCAAGGAATGATCTCCACGAGAAATCCAAGAATGTGATCTATGGCAAGGAAACATATGTGGGGTGAGGTGTACGAGCCTTTAGTCGATGATCAATGGCCACACAACGCCCATTTTTGTCAAAAATAGCTATGGCAAGGAAACATATGTGCGGTGAGGTGTACGAGCCTATGGTCGTTGATCAATGGCAACACAACCCCCATTTTTGTCGAAAATAGCCATGAACGTTCACTTTCAATAATACTGAAGGCTAACACCTATGGATTTTTGACCAAGAAATGGTCTCCATTAGAAATCCAAAAATACGATCTATGGCAAGGAAACATATGTGGGGTGAGGTGTACGAGCCTATGGTCGATGATCAATTGCAACACAACCCCCATTTTTGTCGAAAATAGCCATGAACGGCCATTTTCAATAATACCGAAGGCTAACACCTACGGATGTTTGACCAAGAAATGGTCTGCAGCAGAAATCCAAGAATATGATCTATGGCAATGAAACATATGTGGGGTGAGGTGTATGAACCTCTGGTCGATGATAAATGGCCACACAACCCCCATTTTTGTCGAAAATAGCCATGAACGACCATTTTCAATAATACCGAAGGCTAACACCTACGGATTTTTGACCAAGAAATGGTCTCCTCCAGAAATCCAAGAATGTGATCTATGGCAAGAAAACATATGTGGGGTGAATTGTTCGAGCCTCTGGTCGATGATCAATGGCCACACAACCCCCATTTTTGTCGAAAATAGCCATGAACAACCATTTTCAAGGACACTTAAGGCTAACACCTACGTATTTTTGACCAAGAAATGGTCTCCACCATAAATCAAGAATGTGATCTGTAGCAAGGAAACATATGTGGGGTGAGGTGTATGAGCCTCTAGTCGATGATCAATGGCCACACAACCCCCATTTTTGTCGAAAATAGCCATGAACGACCATTTTCAATAATACCGAAGGCTAACACCTAAAGATTTTTGACCAAGAAATGGTCTCCACTAGAAATCCAAGAATGTGATCTATGACAAGTAAACATATGTGGGGTGAGGTGTACGAGCCTCTGGTTGATGATCAATGGCCACACAACCCCCATTTTTGTCGAAAATAGCCATGAACGACCATTTTCAAGAAGACCGAAGGCTAACACGTACGGATTTTTGACCAAGAAATGGTCTCCACCAGAAATCCAAGAATGTGATCTATGGCTAGGAAACATATGTGGGGTGAGGTGTACAAGCCTCTGGTTGATGATCAATGGCCACACAACCCCCATTTTGTTGAAAATAGCCATGACGACCATTTTCAATAATACCGAAGGTTAACACGGACGGATTTTTGTCCAAGAAATGGTCTCCACCAGAAATCCAAGAATGTGATCTATGGAAAGGAAACATATGTGGGGTGAGGTGTACGAGCCTTTGGTCGATGATAAATCACTACACAACCCCCATTTTTGTCGAAAATAGCCATGAACGACCATTTTCAATAATACTGAAGGCTAACACCTATGGATTTTTTACCAAGAAATGGTCTCCACCAGAAATCCAAGAATGTGATCTAGGGCAAGGAAACATATGTGGGGTGAGGTGTACGAGCCTCTGGTCGATGATCAATGGCCACACAACCCCCATTTATGTCGGAAATAGCCATGAACGACCATTTTCAATAAAACCGAAGGCTAACACCTACGGAATTTTGACCAAGAATTCATCTCGACCAGAAATCCAGGAATGTGATATATGGCAAAGAACATATGTGGGGTGAGGTGTACGAGCCTCTGATCGATGATCAATGGCCACGCAACCCCCATTTTTGTCGAAATTAGCCATGAACGATCATTTTCAATAATACCGAAGCATAACACGTACGAATTTTTGACCAAGGAATGATCTCCACGAGAAATCCAAGAATGTGATCTATGGCAAGGAAACATATGTGGGGTGAGGTGTACGAGCCTTTAGTCGATGATCAATGGCCACACAACCCCCATTTTTGTCAAAAATAGCTATGGCAAGGAAACATATGTGCGGTGAGGTGTACGAGCCTATGGTCGTTGATCAATGGCAACACAACCCCCATTTTTGTCGAAAATAGCCATGAACGTTCACTTTCAATAATACTAAAGGCTAACACCTATGGATTTTTGACCAAGAAATGGTCTCCATTAGAAATCCAAAAATACGATCTATGGCAAGGAAACATATGTGGGGTGAGGTGTACGAGCCTATGGTCGATGATCAATTGCAACACAACCCCCATTTTTGTCGAAAATAGCCATGAACGGCCATTTTCAATAATACCGAAGGCTAACACCTACGGATGTTTGACCAAGAAATGGTCTAGCAGCAGAAATCCAAGAATATGATCTATGGCAATGAAACATATGTGGGGTGAGGTGTATGAACCTCTGGTCGATGATAAATGGCCACACAACCCCCATTTTTGTTGAAAATAGCCATGAACGACCATTTTCAATAATACCGAAGGCTAACACCTACGGATTTTTGACCAAGAAATGGTCCCCACCAGAAATCCAAGAATGTCATCTATGGCAAGGAAACATATGTGGGGTGAGGTGTACGAGCCTCTGGTCGATGATCAATGGCTACAAACCCCCATTTTTGTCGAAAATAGCCATGAACGACCATTTTCAATAATACCGAAGGCTAACACCTACGGATTTTTGACCAAGAAATGGTCTCCTCCAGAAATCCAAGAATGTGATCTATGGCAAGAAAACATATGTGGGGTGAATTGTTCAAGCCTCTTGTCGATGATCAATGGCCACACAACCCCCATTTTTGTCAAAAATAGCCATGAACAACCATTTTCAAGGACACTGAAGGCTAACAACTGCTTATTTTTGACCAAGAAATGGTCTCCACCATAAATCAAGAATGTGATCTATGGCAAGGAAACATATGTGGGGTGAGGTGTATGAGCCTGGTCGATGATCAATGGCCACACAACCCCCATTTTTGTCAAAAATAGCCATGAACGACCATTTTCAATAATACCGAAGGCTAACACCTACAGATTTTTGACCAAGAAATGGTCTCCACTAGAAATCCAAGAATGTGATCTATGACAAGTAAACATATGTGCGGTGAGGTGTACGAGCCTCTGGTCGATGATCAATGGCCACACAACCCCCATTTTTGTTGAAAAGTAGCCATGAACGACCATTTTCAAGAAGACCGAAGGCTAACACGTACGGATTTTTGACCAAGAAATGGTCTCCACCAGAAATCCAAGAATGTGATCTATGGCAAGAAAACATATGTGGGGTGAAGTGTTCGTGCCTCTGGTCGATGATCAATGGCCACACAACCCCCATTTTTGTCGAAAATAGCCATGAACGACCATTTTCAAGGACACTGAAGGCTAACACCTACGAATTTTTGACCAAGAAATGGTCTGCACCAGAAATCCAAGAATATGATCTATGGCAAGGAAACATATGTGGGGTGGGGTGTACGAGCCTCTGGTCGATGATCAATGGCCACACAACCCCCATTTTTGTCGAAAAAAGCCATGAACGACCATTTTCAATAATTCAGAAGGCTAACACCTACGGATTTTTGACCAAGAAATCGTCTCCACCAGAAATCCAAGAATGTGATATATGGCAAGGAAACATATGCGGGGTGAGGTGTACGAGCCTTTGGTCGATGATCAATGGCAACACAACCCCCATTTTTGTCGAAAATAGCCATGAACGACCATTTTCAATAATACCGAAGCATAATACGTACGGATTTTTGACAAAGAAATGGTTTCCACGAGAAATCCAAGAAAGTGATCTATGGAAAGGAAACATATGTTGGGTGAGGTGTATGAGCCTTTGGTCGATGATCAATGGCTACACAACCCCAATTTTTATCAAAAATAGCCATGAACGACCATTTTCAGTAATACCGAAGGATAACACCTACAAATTTTTTACCAAGAAATGGTCTCCACTAGAAATCCAAGAGTGTGATCTATGGCAAGGAAACATATCAGGGGTGAGGTGTACGAGCCTCTGGTAGATGATCAATGGCAACACAACCCCCATTTTTGTCGAAAATAGCCATGGACGACCATTTTCAATAATACCGAAGGCTAACACGTACAGATTTTTGACCAAGAAATGGTCTCCACTAGAAATCCAAGAATGCGATCTATGGCAAGGAAACATATGTGGGGTGAGGTGTACGGGCCTTTGGTCGATGATCAATGGCAACACAACCCCCATTTTTGTCGAAAATATCCATGAACGGCCATTTTCAATAATACCGAACGGCTAACACCTACGGATTTTTGACCAAGAAATGGTCGCCACTACAAATCCAAGAATATGATCTATGGAAAGGAAACACGTGTGGGGTGAGGTGTACGAGCCTATGGTCGATGATCAATGGCAACACAACCCCCATTTTTGTTGAAAATAGCCATGAACGGCCATTTTCAATAATACCGAAGGCTAACACCTACGGATTTTTGACCAAGAAATGGTCTGCAGCAGAAATCCAAGAATATGATCTATGTCAAGGAAACATATGTGGGGTGAGGTGTACGAACCTCTAGTCGATGATAAATGGCCACACAACCCCATTTTTGTCGAAAATAGCCATGAACGACCATTTTCAATAATACCGAAGGCTAACACCTACGGATTTTTGACCATGAAATGGTCTCCTCCAGAAATCCAAGAATGTGATCTATGGCAAGAAAACATATGTGGGGTGAATTGTTCGAGCCTCTGGTCGATGATCAATGGCCTATACAACCCCCATTTTTGTCGAAAATAGCCATGAACAACCATTTTCAAGGACACTTAAGGCAAACACCTACGTATTTTTGACCAAGAAATGGTCTCCACCATAAATCAAGAATGTGATCTATAGCAAGGAAACATATGTGGGGTGAGGTGTATGAGCCTCTAGTCGATGATCAATGGCCACACAACCCCCATTTTTGTCGAAAATAGCCATGAACGACCATTTTCAATAATACCGAAGGCTAACACCTACAGATTTTTGACCAAGAAATGGTCTCCACTAGAAATCCAAGAATGTGATCTATGACAAGTAAACATATGTGGGGTGAGGTGTACGAGCCTCTGGTCGATGATCAATGGCCACACAACCCCCATTTTTGTCGAAAATAGCCATGAACGACCATTTTCAAGAAGACCGAAGGCTAACACGTACGGATTTTTGACCAAGAAATGGTCTCCACCAGAAATCCAAGAATGTGATCTATGGCTAGGAAACATATGTGGGGTGAGGTGTACAAGCCTCTGGTTGATGATCAATAGCCACACAACCCCCATTTTGTTGAAAATAGCCATGAACGACCATTTTCAATAAGACCGAAGGTTAACACAGGACGAATTTTTGTCCAAGAAATGGTCTCCACCAGAAATCCAAGAATGTGATATATGGAAAAGAAACATATGTGGGGTGAGGTGTACGAGCCTTTGGTCGATGATAAATCACTACACAACCCCCATTTTTGTCGAAAATAGCCATGAACGACCATTTTCAATAATACTGAAGGCTAACACCTATGGATTTTTTACCAAGAAATGGTCTCCACCAGAAATCCAAGAATGTGATCTAGGGCAAGGAAACATATGTGGGGTGAGGTGTACGAGCCTCTGGTCGATGATCAATGGCCACACAACCCCCATTTATGTCGAAAATTAGCCATGAACGACCATTTTCAATAAAACCGAAGGCTAACACCTACGGAATTTTGACCAAGAATTCATCTCGACCAGAAATCCAGGAATGTGATATATGGCAAAGAACATATGTGGTGTGAGGTGTACGAGCCTCTGATCGATGATCAATGGCCACGCAACCCCCATTTTTGTCGAAATTAGCCATGAACGACCATTTTCAATAATACCGAAGCATAACACGTACGAATTTTTGACCAAGAAATGATCTCCACGAGAAATCCAAGAATGTGATCTATGGCAAGGAAACATATGTGGGGTGAGGTGTACGAGCCTTTAGTCGATGATCAATGGCCACACAACCCCCATTTTTGTCAAAAATAGCTATGGCAAGGAAACATATGTGCGGTGAGGTGTACGAGCCTATGGTCGATGATCAGTGGCAACACAACCCCCATTTTTGTCGAAAATAGCCATGAACGTTCATTTTCAATAATACTGAAGGCTAACACCTTTGGATTTTTGACCAAGAAATGGTCTCCACTAGAAATCCAAAAATACGATCTATGGCAAGGAAACATATGTGGGGTGAGGTGTACGAGCCTATGGTCGATGATCAATGGCAACACAACCCCCATTTTTGTCGAAAATAGCCATGAACGGCCATTTTCAATAATACCGAAGGCTAACACCTACGGATGTTTGACCAAGACAATGGTCTGCAGCAGAAATCCAAGAATATGATCTATGGCAATGAAACATATGTGGGGTGAGGTGTATGAACCTCTGGTCGATGATAAATGGCCACACAACCCCCATTTTTGTTGAAAATAGCCATGAACGACCATTTTCAATAATACCAAAGGCTAACACCTACGGATTTTTGACCAAGAAATGGTCCCCACCAGAAATCCAAGAATGTCATCTATGGCAAGGAAACATATGTGGGGTGAGGTGTACGAGCCTCTGGTCGATGATCAATGGCTACAAACCCCCATTTTTGTCGAAAATAGCCATGAACGACCATTTTCAATAATACCGAAGGCTAACACCTACAGATTTTTGACCAAGAAATGGTCTCCTCCTAGAAATCCAAGAATGTGATCTATGGCAAGAAAACATATGTCGGGTGAATTGTTCAAGCCTCTTGTCGATGATCAATGGCCACACAACCCCCATTTTTGTCGAAAATAGCCATGAACAACCATTTTCAAGGACATTGAAGGCTAACAACTGCGTATTTTTGACCAAGAAATGGTCTCCACCATAAATCAAGAATGTGATCTATGGCAAGGAAACATATGTGGGGTGAGGTGTATGAGCCTGGTCGATGATCAATGGCCACACAACCCCCATTTTTGTCGAAAATAGCCATGAACGACCATTTTCAATAATACCGAAGGCTAACACCTACGGATTTTTGACAAACAAATGGTCTCCACCAGAAATCCAAGAATGTGGTCTATGGCAAGGAAACATATGTGGGGTGAAGTGTATGAGCCTTTGGTCGATGATCAATGTCCACACTACCCCCATTTTTGTCAAAAATATCCATAAACGACCATTTTCAATAATACCAAAGGCTAACACCTACGGATTTTTGACCAAGAAATGGTCTCCACCAGAAATCCAAGAATGTGATCTATGGCAAGGAAACATATGTGGGGTGAGGTGTACTGAGCCTCTGGTCGATGATCAATGCCACACAACCCCCATTTTTGTCGAAAATAGCCATGAATGACCATTTTCAATAATACAGAAGGCTAACACGTACGGAATTTTGACCAAGAAATGGTCTCCTCCAGAAATCCAAGAATGTGATCTATGGCAATGAAACATATGTGTGGTGAGGTGTATGAGCCTCTTGTCGATGATAAATGGCCACACAACCCCTATTTTAGTCGAAAATAGCCGTGAACGACCATTTTCAATAATACCGAAGGGTAACACCAACAGATTTTTGACCAAGAAATGGTCTCCACCAGAAATCCAAGATTGTGATCTATGGCAAGAAAACATATGTGGGGTGAAGTGTACGAGCCTCTGGTCGATGATCAATGGCCACACAACCCCCATTTTTGTCGAAAATAGCCATGAACGACCATTTTCAATGACACTGAAGGCTAACACCTATGGATTTTTGACCAAGAAATGGTCTCCACCATAAATCCAAGAATGTGATTTATGGCAAGGAAACATATGTGTAGTGAGGTGTATGAGCCTCTGGTCGAAGATCAATGGCCACACAACCCCCATTTTTGTCGAAAATAGCCATGAATGACCATTTTCAAAAATACCAAAGGCTAACACATTCGGATTTTTGCCCAAGAAATGGTCTGCACCAAAAATCCAAGAATGTGATCTATGGCAAGGAAACATATGTGGGGTGAGGTGTACGAGCCTCTGGTCGATGATCAATGGCCACACAACCCCCATTTTGTCGAAAATAGCAATGAACGACCATTTTCAATAATACCGAAGGCTAACACGTACGAATTTTTGACCAAGAAATGGTCTCCACCAGAAATCCAAGAATGTGATCTATGGCAAGAAACATATGTGGGGTGAGGTGTACGAGCCTCTGGTCGATGATAAATGGCCACACAACCCCCATTTTTGATGAAAATAGCCATGAACGACCATTTTCAATAATACCAGAGGCTAACACCTACGGATTTTTGACAAAGAAATGGTCTCCACCAGAAATCCAAGAATGTGATCTATGGCAAGGAAACATATGTGGGGTGAGGTGTACGAGCCTCTGGTCGATGATGAATGCCACACAACCCCCATTTTTGTCGAAAATAGCCATGAATGACCATTTTCAATAATATAGAAGGCTAACACGTACGGAATTTTGACCAAGAAATGGTCTCCAGAAATCCAAGAATGTGATCTATGGCAATGAAACATATGTGTGGTGAGGTGTATGAGCCTCTTGTCGATGATAAATGGCCACACAACCCCCATTTTAGTCGAAAATAGCCGTGAACGACCATTTTCAATAATACCGAAGGGTAACACCAACAGATTTTTGACCAAGAAATGGTCTCCACCAGAAATCCAAGATTGTGATCTATGGCAAGAAAACATATGTGGGGTGAAGTGTACGAGCCTCTGGTCGATGATCAATGGCCACACAACCCCCATTTTTGTCGAAAATAGCCATGAACGACCATTTTCAATGACACTGAAGGCTAACACCTATGGATTTTTGACCAAGAAATGGTCTCCACCATAAATCCAAGAATGTGATTTATGGCAAGGAAACATATGTGTAGTGAGGTGTATGAGCCTCTGGTCGAAGATCAATGGCCACACAACCCCCATTTTTGTCGAAAATAGCCATGAATGACCATTTTCAAAAATACCAAAGGCTAACACATTCGGATTTTTGCCCAAGAAATGGTCTGCACCAAAAATCCAAGAATGTGATCTATGGCAAGGAAACATATGTGGGGTGAGGTGTACGAGCCTCTGGTCGATGATCAATGGCCACACAACCCCCATTTTGTCGAAAATAGCAATGAACGACCATTTTCAATAATACCGAAGGCTAACACGTACGAATTTTTGACCAAGAAATGGTCTCCACCAGAAATCCAAGAATGTGATCTATGGCAAGAAACATATGTGGGGTAAGGTGTACGAGCCTCTGGTCGATGATAAATGGCCACACAACCCCCATTTTTGATGAAAATAGCCATGAACGACCATTTTCAATAATACCAGAGGCTAACACCTACGGATTTTTGACAAAGAAATGGTCTCCACCAGAAATCCAAGAATGTGATCTATGGCAAGGAAACACATGTAGGGTGAGGTGTATGAGCCTCTAGTCGATGATCAATGGCCACACAACCCCCATTTTTGTCGAAAATAGCCATGAACGACCATTTTCAATAATACCGAAGGCTAACACATTCGGATTTTTGACCAAGAAATGGTCTCCACCAGAAATCCAAGAATGTGATCTATGGCAAGGAAACATATGTGGGGTGAGGTGTACGAGCCTCTGGTCGATGATCAATGGCCACACAACCCCAATTTTTGTCGAAAATAGCCATGAACGACCATTTTCAATAATACCGAATGCTAACACCTACGGATTTTTGACCAAGAAATGGTCTCCACCAGAAATCCAAGAATGTGATCTATGGCAAGGAAACATATGTGGGGTGAGGTGTACGAGCCTCTGGTCGATGATCAATGGCCACACAACCCCCATTTTTGTCGAAACTATCCATGAACGACCATTTTCAATAATACGGAAGGCTAACACGTACGGATTTTTGACCAAGAAATGGTCTCCACGAGAATTCCAAGAATGTGGTCTATGGCAATGAAACATATGTGGGGTGAGGTGTACGAGCCTCTGGTCGAAGATAAATGGCCACATAACCCCCATTTTTGTCGAAAATGGCCATGAACGACCATTTTCAATAATACCGATGGCTAACACCTACGGATTGTTTCGCCATTGATCTTCGACCAGAGGGTCATACACCTCACTACACATATGTTTCCTTGCCATATATCACATTCTTGGAGTTATGGTGGAGACCAGTTCTTGGTCAAAAATCCGTAGGTGTTAGCCTTCAATGTCCTTGAAAATAGTCGTTCATGGCTATTTTCGACAAAAATGGGGGTTGTGTGGCCATTGATCATCGACCAGAGGCTCATACACCTCACCCCACATATGTTTCCTTGCCATAGATCACATTCTTGGATTTCTAGTGGAGACCATTTCTTTGTCAAAAATTCGTACGTGTTAGCCTTCGGTATTATTGAAAATGGTCGTTCATGGCTATTTTCGACAAAATGGGGGTTGTGTGGCCATTGATCATCGACCAGAGGCTCGTACACCTCACCCCACATATGTTTCCTTGCCATAGATCACATTCTTGGATTTTTGGTGCAGACCATTTCTTGGGCAAAAATCCGAATGTGTTAGCCTTCGGTATTTTTGAAAATGGTCATTCATGGCTATTTTCGACAAAAATGGGAGTTGTGTGGCCATTGATCTTCGACCAGAGGCTCATACACCTCACTACACATATGTTTCCTTGCCATAGATCACATTCTTGGATTTATGGTGGAGACCATTTCTTGGTCAAAAATCCATAGGTGTTAGCCTTCAGTGTCATTGAAAATGGTCGTTCATGGCTATTTTCGACAAAAATGGGGGTTGCGTGGCCATTGATCATCGACCAGAGGCTCGTACACTTCACCCCACATATGCTTTCTTGCCATAGATCACATTCTTGGATTTCTGGTGGAGACCATTTCTTGGTCAAAAATCTGTTGGTGTTACCCTTCGGTATTATTGAAAATGGTCGTTCATGGCTATTTTCGACTAAAATGGGGGTTGTGTGGCCATTTATCATCGACAAGAGGCTCGTACACCTCACCACACATATGTTTCATTGCCATAGATCACATTCTTGGATTTCTGGACGAGACCATTTCTTGGTCAAAATTCCGTACGTGTTAGCCTTCTGTATTATTGAAAATGGTCATTCATGGCTATTTTCGACAAAAATGGGGGTTGTGTGGGATTGATCATCGACCAGAGGCTCGTACACCTCACCCCACATATGTTTCCTTGCCATAGATCACATTCTTGGATTTCTGGTAGAGACCATTTCTTGGACAAAAATCCGTAGGTGTTAGCCTTCGGTATTATTGAAAATGGTCGTTCATGGCTATTTTCGACAAAAATGGGGGTTGTGTGGCCATTGATCATCGACCAAAGGCTCATACACTTCACCCCACATATGTTTCCTTGCCATAGACCACATTCTTGGATTTCTGGTGGAGACCATTTGTTTGTCAAAAATCCGTAGGTGTTAGCCTTCGGTATTATTGAAAATGGTCGTTCATGGCTATTTTTGACAAAAATGGGGGTTGTGTGGCCATTGAGCTTCGACCAGAGGCTCATACACCTCACCCCACATATGTTTCCTTGCCATAGATCACATTCTTGGATTTCTGGTGGAGACCATTTCTTTGTCAAAAATCCATAGGTGTTAGCCTCTGGTATTATTGAAAATGGTCGTTCATGGCTATTTTCATCAAAAATGGGGGTTGTGTGGCCATTTATCATTGACTAGAGGCTCGTACACCTCACCCCACATATGTTTCTTGCCATAGATCACATTCTTGGATTTCTGGTGGAGACCATTTCTTGGTCAAAAATTCGTACGTGTTAGCCTTCGGTATTATTGAAAATGGTCGTTCATGGCTATTTTTGACAAAAATGGGGGTTGTGTGGCCATTGAGCATCGACCAGAGGCTCATACACCTCACCCCACATATGTTTCCTTGCCATAGATCACATTCTTGGATTTCTTGTGGAGACCATTTCTTTGTCAAAAATCCGTAGGTGTTAGCCTCTGGTATTATTGAAAATGGTCGTTCATGGCTATTTTCATCAAAAATGGGGGTTGTGTGGCCATTTATCATTGACTAGAGGCTCGTACACCTCACCCCACATATGTTTCTTGCCATAGATCACATTCTTGGATTTTTGGTGGAGACCATTTCTTGGTCAAAAATTCGTACGTGTTAGCCTTCGGTATTATTGAAAATGGTCATTCATGGCTATTTTCGACAAAAATGGGGGTTGTGTGGCCATTGATCTTCGACTAGAGGCTCATACACCTCACTACACATATGTTTCCTTGCCATAGATCACATTCTTGGATTTATGGTGGAGACCATTTCTTGGTCAAAAATCCATAGGTGTTAGCCTTTAGTGTCATTGAAAATGGTCGTTCATGGCTATTTTCGACAAAAATGGGGGTTGTGTGGCCATTGATCATCGACCAGATGCTCGTACACTTCACCCCACATATGTTTTCTTGCCATAGATCACATTCTTGGATTTCTGGTGGAGACCATTTCTTGGTCAAAAATCTGTTGGTGTTACCCTTCGGTATTATTGAAAATGGTCGTTCACGGCTATTTTCGACTAAAATGGGGGTTGTGTGGCCATTTATCATCGACTAGAGGCTCGTACACCTCACCACACATATGTTTCATTGCCATAGATCACATTCTTGGATTTCTGGTGCAGACTATTTCTTGGTCAAAAATCCGTACGTGTTAGCCTTATGTATTATTGAAAATGGTCATTCATGGCTATTTTCGACAAAAATGGGGGTTGTGTGGCCATTGATCATCGACCAGAGGCTCGTACACCTCACCCCACATATGTTTCCTTGCCATAGATCACATTCTTGGATTTCTGGTGGAGACCATTTCCTGGTCAAAAATCCGTAGGTGTTAGCCTTCGGTATTATTGAAAATGGTCGTTCATGGCTATTTTCGACAAAAATGGGGGTTGTGTGGCCATTGATCATCGACCAAAGGCTCATACACTTCACCCCACATATGTTTCCTTGCCATAGACCACATTCTTGGATTTCTGGTGGAGACCATTTGTTTGTCAAAAATCCGTAGGTGTTAGCCTTCGGTATTATTGAAAATGGTCGTTCATGGCTATTTTTGACAAAAATGGGGGTTGTGTGGCCATTGAGCTTCGACCAGAGGCTCATACACCTCACCCCACATATGTTTCCTTGCCATAGATCACATTCTTGGATTTCTAGTGGAGACCATTTCTTTGTCAAAAATCCATAGGTGTTAGCCTCTGGTATTATTGAAAATGGTCGTTCATGGCTATTTTCATCAAAAATGGGGGTTGTGTGGCCATTTATCATTGACTAGAGGCTCGTACACCTCACCCCACATATGTTTCTTGCCATAGATCACATTCTTGGATTTCTGGTGGAGACCATTTCTTGGTCAAAAATTCGTACGTGTTAGCCTTCGGTATTATTGAAAATGGTCGTTCATGGCTATTTTCGACAAAAATGGGGGTTGTGTGGCCATTGATCATCGACCAGATGCTCGTACACTTCACCCCACATATGTTTTCTTGCCATAGATCACATTCTTGGATTTCTGGTGGAGACCATTTCTTGGTCAAAAATCTGTTGGTGTTACCCTTCGGTATTATTGAAAATGGTCGTTCACGGCTATTTTCGACTAAAATGGGGGTTGTGTGGCCATTTATCATCGACCAGAGGCTCGTACACCTCACCACACATATGTTTCATTGCCATAGATCACATTCTTGGATTTCTGGTGGAGACTATTTCTTGGTCAAAAATCCGTACGTGTTAGCCTTATGTATTATTGAAAATGGTCATTCATGGCTATTTTCGACAAAAATGGGGGTTGTGTGGCCATTGATCATCGACCAGAGGCTCGTACACCTCACCCCACATATGTTTCCTTGCCATAGATCACATTCTTGGATTTCTGGTGGAGTCCATTTCTTGGTCAAAAATCCGTAGGTGTTAGCCTTCGGTATTATTGAAAATGGTCGTTCATGGTTATTTTCGACAAAAATGGGGGTTGTGTGGCCATTGATCATCGACCAAAGGCTCATACACCTCACCCCACATATGTTTCCTTGCCATAGATCACATTTTTGGATTTCTGGTGGAGACCATTTGTTTGTCAAAAATCCATAGGTGTTAGCCTTCGGTATTATTGAAAATGGTCGTTCATGGCTATTTTCAACAAAAATGGGGTTTGTGTGGCCATTTATCATTGACCAGAGGCTCGTACACATCACCCCACATATGTTTCCTTGCCATAGATCACATTCTTGGATTTCTGGTGGAGACCATTTCTTGGTCAAAAATTCGTACGTGTTAGCCTTCGGTATTATTGAAAATGGTTGTTCATGGCTATTTTTGACAAAATGGAGGTTGTGTGGCCATCGATCATCGACCAGAGTCTCGTACACCTCACCCACATATGTTTCCTTGCCATAGATCACATTCTTGGATTTTTGGTGGAGTCCATTTCTTGGTCAAAAATCCGTACGGGTTAGCCTTCGGTATTATTGAAAATGGTCATTCATGGCTATTTTCGATAAAAATAGGGGTTGTGTGGCCATTTATCTTCAACCAGAGGCTCATACACCTCACTACACATATGTTTCCTTGCCATAGATAACATTCTTGGATCTATGGTGGAGACCAGTTCTTGGTCAAAAATCCATAGGTGTTAGCCTTCAGTGTCATTGAAAATAGTCATTCATGGCTATTTTCGACAAAAATGGGGGTTGTGTGGCCATTGATAATCGACCAGAGGCTCGTACACCTCACCCCACATATGTTTCCTTGCCATAGATGACATTCTTGGATTTCTGGTGGGGACCATTTCTTGGTCAAAAATCCGTAGGTGTTAGCCTTCGGTATTATTGAAAATGGTCGTTCATGGCTACTTTCGATAAAATGGGGGTTGTGTGGCCATTGATCATCGACCAGAGGCTCGTACACCTCACCCCACATATGTTTCCTTGCCATAGATCACATTCTTGGATTTCTGGTGGAGACCATTTCCTGGTCAAAAATCCGTAGGTGTTAGCCTTCGGTATTATTGAAAATGGTCGTTCATGGCTATTTTTGACAAAAATGGAGGTTGTGTTGCCATTGATCATCGACCTGAGGCTCGTACACCTCACCCCACATATGTTTCCTTGCCATAGATCACATTCTTGGATTTCTGGTGGAGACCATTTCCTGGACAAAAATCCGTAGGTGTTAGCATTCGGTATTATTGAAAATGGTCGTTCATGGCTATTTTTGACAAAAATGGGGGTTGTGTGGCCATTGATCATCGACCAAAGGCTCGTACACCTCACCCCACATATGTTTCCTTGCCATAGATCACATTCTTGGATTTCTCGTGGAGACCATTTCTTGGTCAAAAATTCGTACGTGTTATGCTTCGGTATTATTGAAAATGGTCGTTCATGGCTATTTTCGACAAAAATGGGGGTTGTGTGGCCATTGATCATCGACCAGAGGCTCGTACACCTCACCCCACATATGTTCCTTGCCATATATCACATTCTTGGATTTCTGGTGGAGATGATTTCTTGGTCAAAAGTCCGTAGGTGTTAGCCTTTGGTATTATTGAAAATGGTCGTTCATGGCTATTTCCGACATAAATGGGGGTTGTGTGGCCATTGATCATCGACCAGAGGCTCGTACACCTCACCCCACATATGTTTTCTTGCCCTAGATTACATTCTTGGATTTCTGGTGGAGACCATTTCTTGGTAAAAAATCAATAGGTGTTAGCCTTCGGTATTATTGAAAATGTCGTTCATGGCTATTTTCGACAAAAATGGGGGTTGTGTAGCGATTTATCATCGACCAAAGGCTCGTACACCTCACCCCACATATGTTTCCTTTCCATAGATCACATTCTTGAATTTCTGGTGGAGACCATTTCTTGGACAAAAATCCGTCCGTGTTAACCTTCGGTATTATTGAAAATGGTCGTTCATGGCTATTTTCAACAAAATGGGGGTTGTGTGGCCATTGATCATCAACCAGAGGCTTGTACACCTCACCCCACATATGTTTCCTAGCCATAGATCACATTCTTTGATTCCTGGTGGAGACCATTTCTTTGTCAAAAATCCATACATGTTAGCCTTCGGTCTTCTTAAAAATGGTCGTTCATGGCTATTTTCGACAAAAATGGGGGTTGTGTGGCCATTGATCATCGACCAGAGGCTCGTACACCTCACCCCACATATGTTTACTTGCCATAGATCACATTCTTGGATTTCTAGTGGAGACCATTTCTTGGTCAAAAATTCGTAGGTGCTAGCCTTCGATATTATTGAAAATGGTCGTTCATGGCTATTTTAGACAAAAATGGGGGTTGTGTGGCCATTGATCATCGACCAGAGGCTCATACACCTCACCCCACATATGTTTCCTTGCCATAGATCACATTCTTGATTTATGGTGGAGACCATTTCTTGGTCAAAAATACGCAGTTGTTAGCCTTCAGTGTCCTTGAAAATGGTTGTTCATGGCTATTTTCGACAAAAATGGGGGTTGTGTGGCCATTGATCATCGACGAGAGGCTTGAACAATTCACCCCACATATGTTTTCTTGCCATAGATCACATTCTTGGATTTCTGGAGGAGACCATTTCTTGGTCAAATATCCGTAGGTGTTAGCCTTCGGTATTATTGAAAATGGTCGTTCATGGCTATTTTCGACAAA
The DNA here is from genome assembly GCA_029449295.1 of Zea luxurians. Lineage (NCBI taxonomy): Eukaryota > Viridiplantae > Streptophyta > Magnoliopsida > Poales > Poaceae > Zea > Zea luxurians. Next base: position 51,112 of record JAOPSE010002450.1, read on the forward strand.
AATGGGGTTGTGTGGCCATTTATCATCGACCAGAGGTTCGTACACCTCACCCCACATATGTTTCATTGCCATAGATCATATTCTTGGATTTCTGCTGCAGACCATTTCTTGGTCAAACATCCGTAGGTGTTAGCCTTCGGTATTATTGAAAATGGCCGTTCATGGCTATTTTCGACAAAAATGGGGGTTGTGTTGCCATTGATCATCGACCATAGGCTCGTACACCTCACCCCACATATGTTTCCTTGCCATAGATCGTATTTTTGGAATTCTAGTGGAGACCATTTCTTGGTCTCCGTAGGTGTTAGCCTTCAGTATTATTGAAAATGGCCATTCATGGCTATTTTCGACAAAAATGGGGGTTGTGTTGCCATTGATCATCGACCATAGGCTCGTACACCTCACCCCACATATGTTTCCTTGCCATAGCTATTTTTGACAAAAATGGGGGTTGTGTGGCCATTGATCATCGACTAAAGGCTCGTACACCTCACCCCACATATGTTTCCTTGCCATAGATCACATTCTTGGATTTCTCGTGGAGATCATTTCTTGGTCAAAAATTCGTACGTGTTATGCTTCGGTATTATTGAAAATGGTCGTTCATGGCTATTTTCGCCAAAAATGGGGGATGCGTGGCCATTGATCATCGATCAAAGGCTCGTACACCTCACCCCACATATGTTCTTTGCCATATATCACATTCCTGGATTTCTGGTCGAGATGAATTCTTGGTCAAAATTCCGTAGGTGTTAGCCTTCGGTATTATTGAAAATGGTCGTTCATGGCTATTTCCGACATAAATGGGGGTTGTGTGGCCATTGATCATCGACCAGAGGCTCGTACACCTCACCCCAGATATGTTTCCTTGCCCTAGATCACATTCTTGGATTTCTGGTGGAGACCATTTCTTGGTAAAAAATCCATAGGTGTTAGCCTTCGGTATTATTGAAAATGGTCGTTCATGGCTATTTTCGACAAAAATGGGGGTTGTGTAGTGATTTATCATCGACCAAAGGCTCGTACACCTCACCCCACATATGTTTCCTTTCCATAGATCACATTCTTGGATTTCTGGTGGTGACCATTTCTTGGACAAAAAATCCGTCCGTGTTAACCTTTGGTATTATTGAAAATGGTCGTTCATGGCTATTTTTAACAAAATGGGGGTTGTGTGGCCATTGATCATCAACCAGAAGCTTGTACACCTCACCCCACATATGTTTCCTAGCCATAGATCACATTCTTGGATTTCTAGTGGAGACCATTTCTTGGTCAAAAATCCGTACGTGTTAGCCTTCGGTCTTCTTAAAAATGGTCGTTCATGGCTATTTTTGACAAAAATGGTGGTTGTGTGGCCATTGATCATCGACCAGAGGCTCGTACACCTCACCCCACATATGTTTACTTGTCATAGATCACATTCTTGGATTTCTAGTGGAGACCATTTCTTAGTCAAATATCCGTAGGTGTTAGCCTTCGGTATTATTGAAAATGGTCGTTCATGGCTATTTTCGACAAAAATGGGGGTTGTGTGGCCATTGATCATCGACCAGAGGCTCGAACAATTCACCCCACATATGTTTTCTTGCCATAGATCACATTCTTGGATTTCTGGAGGAGACCATTTCTTGGTCAAAAATTCGTAGGTGTTAGCCTTCGGTATTATTGAAAATGGTCGTTCATGGCTATTTTCGACAAAAATGGGGTTGTGTGGCCATTTATCATCGACCAGAGGTTCGTACACCTCACCCCACATATGTTTCCTTGCCATAGATCATATTCTTGGATTTCTGCTGCAGACCATTTCTTGGTCAAAAATCCGTAGGTGTTAGCCTTCGGTATTATTGAAAATGGTCGTTCATGGCTATTTTCGACAAAAATGGGGGTTGTGTTGCCATTGATCATCGACCATAGGCTCGTACACCTCACCCCACACATGTTTCCTTTCCATAGATCGTATTCTTGGATTTCTAGTGGAGACCATTTCTTGGTCAAAAATCCGTAGGTGTTAGCCTTCGGTATTATTGAAAATGGCCGTTCATGGCTATTTTCGACAAAAATGGGGGTTGTGTTGCCATTGATCATCGACCAGAGGCCCGTACACCTCACCCCACATATGTTTCCTTGCCATAGATCGCATTCTTGGATTTCTAGTGGAGACCATTTCTTGGTCAAAAATCCGTAGGTGTTAGCCATCGGTATTATTGAAAATGGTCATTCATGGCTATTTTCTACAAAAATGGGGTTTGTGTGGCCATTGATCATCGACCAAAGGCTCGTACGCCTCACCACACATGTGTTTCCTTTCCATAGATCACATGCTTGGATTTCTGGTGGAGGCCATTTCTTGGTCAAAAATCCGTAGGTGTTAGCCCTCGGTATTATTGAAAATGGTCGTTCATGGCTATATTCGACAAAAATGGGGGTTGTGTGGCCATTGATCATCGACAAGAGGCTCGTACACCTCACCCCACATATGTTTCCTTGCCATAGATCACATTCTTGGATTTCTAGTGGAGATGATTTCTTGGACAAAAATCCGTAGGTGTTAGCCTTCAGTATTATTGAAAATGGTCGTTCATGGCTATTTTCGACAAAAATGGGGGTTGTGTGGCCATTGATCATCGACCAGACGCTCGAACACTTCACCCCACATATGTTTTCTTGTCATAGATCACATTCTTGGATTTCTGGTGGAGACCATTTCTTGGTCAAAAATCCGTAGGTGTTAGCCTTCGATATTATTGAAAATGATCATTCATGGCTATTTTCGACAAAAATGGGGTTGTGTGGCCATTTATCATCGACCAGACGCTCGAACACTTCACCCCACATATGTTTTCTTGTCATAGATCACATGCTTGGATTTCTGGTGGAGGCCATTTCTTGGTCAAAAATCCGTAGGTGTTAGCCCTCGGTATTATTGAAAATGGTCGTTCATGGCTATATTCGACAAAAATGGGGGTTGTGTGGCCATTGATCATCGACAAGAGGCTCGTACACCTCACCCCACATATGTTTCCTTGCCATAGATCACATTCTTGATTTCTAGTGGAGACTTATTTCTTGGACAAAAATCCGTAGGTGTTAGCCTTCAGTATTATTGAAAATGGTCGTTCATGGCTATTTTCGACAAAAATGGGGGTTGTGTGGCCATTGATCATCGACCAGAGGCTCGTACACCTCACCCCACATATGTTTACTTGCCATAGATCACATTCTTGGATTTCTAGTGGAGACCATTTCTTGGTCAAAAATTCGTAGGTGCTAGCCTTCGATATTATTGAAAATGGTCGTTCATGGCTATTTTAGACAAAAATGGGGGTTGTGTGGCCATTGATCATCGACCAGAGGCTCATACACCTCACCCCACATATGTTTCCTTGCCATAGATCACATTCTTGATTTATGGTGGAGACCATTTCTTGGTCAAAAATACGCAGTTGTTAGCCTTCAGTGTCCTTGAAAATGGTTGTTCATGGCTATTTTCGACAAAAATGGGGGTTGTGTGGCCATTGATCATCGACGAGAGGCTTGAACAATTCACCCCACATATGTTTTCTTGCCATAGATCACATTCTTGGATTTCTAGGAGGAGACCATTTCTTGGTCAAATATCCGTAGGTGTTAGCCTTCGGTATTATTGAAAATGGTCGTTCATGGCTATTTTCGACAAAAATGGGGTTGTGTGGCCATTTATCATCGACCAGAGGTTCGTACACCTCACCCCACATATGTTTCATTGCCATAGATCATATTCTTGGATTTCTGCTGCAGACCATTTCTTGGTCAAACATCCGTAGGTGTTAGCCTTCGGTATTATTGAAAATGGCCGTTCATGGCTATTTTCGACAAAAATGGGGGTTGTGTTGCCATTGATCATCGACCATAGGCTCGTACACCTCACCCCACATATGTTTCCTTGCCATAGATCGTATTTTTGGAATTCTAGTGGAGACCATTTCTTGGTCTCCGTAGGTGTTAGCCTTCAGTATTATTGAAAATGGCCATTCATGGCTATTTTCGACAAAAATGGGGGTTGTGTTGCCATTGATCATCGACCATAGGCTCGTACACCTCACCCCACATATGTTTCCTTGCCATAGCTATTTTTGACAAAAATGGGGGTTGTGTGGCCATTGATCATCGACTAAAGGCTCGTACACCTCACCCCACATATGTTTCCTTGCCATAGATCACATTCTTGGATTTCTCGTGGAGATCATTTCTTGGTCAAAAATTCGTACGTGTTATGCTTCGGTATTATTGAAAATGGTCGTTCATGGCTATTTTCGCCAAAAATGGGGGATGCGTGGCCATTGATCATCGATCAAAGGCTCGTACACCTCACCCCACATATGTTCTTTGCCATATATCACATTCCTGGATTTCTGGTCGAGATGAATTCTTGGTCAAAATTCCGTAGGTGTTAGCCTTCGGTATTATTGAAAATGGTCGTTCATGGCTATTTCCGACATAAATGGGGGTTGTGTGGCCATTGATCATCGACCAGAGGCTCGTACACCTCACCCCAGATATGTTTCCTTGCCCTAGATCACATTCTTGGATTTCTGGTGGAGACCATTTCTTGGTAAAAAATCCATAGGTGTTAGCCTTCGGTATTATTGAAAATGGTCGTTCATGGCTATTTTCGACAAAAATGGGGGTTGTGTAGTGATTTATCATCGACCAAAGGCTCGTACACCTCACCCCACATATGTTTCCTTTCCATAGATCACATTCTTGGATTTCTGGTGGTGACCATTTCTTGGACAAAAAATCCGTCCGTGTTAACCTTTGGTATTATTGAAAATGGTCGTTCATGGCTATTTTTAACAAAATGGGGGTTGTGTGGCCATTGATCATCAACCAGAAGCTTGTACACCTCACCCCACATATGTTTCCTAGCCATAGATCACATTCTTGGATTTCTAGTGGAGACCATTTCTTGGTCAAAAATCCGTACGTGTTAGCCTTCGGTCTTCTTAAAAATGGTCGTTCATGGCTATTTTTGACAAAAATGGTGGTTGTGTGGCCATTGATCATCGACCAGAGGCTCGTACACCTCACCCCACATATGTTTACTTGTCATAGATCACATTCTTGGATTTCTAGTGGAGACCATTTCTTAGTCAAATATCCGTAGGTGTTAGCCTTCGGTATTATTGAAAATGGTCGTTCATGGCTATTTTCGACAAAAATGGGGGTTGTGTGGCCATTGATCATCGACCAGAGGCTCGAACAATTCACCCCACATATGTTTTCTTGCCATAGATCACATTCTTGGATTTCTGGAGGAGACCATTTCTTGGTCAAAAATTCGTAGGTGTTAGCCTTCGGTATTATTGAAAATGGTCGTTCATGGCTATTTTCGACAAAAATGGGGTTGTGTGGCCATTTATCATCGACCAGAGGTTCGTACACCTCACCCCACATATGTTTCCTTGCCATAGATCATATTCTTGGATTTCTGCTGCAGACCATTTCTTGGTCAAAAATCCGTAGGTGTTAGCCTTCGGTATTATTGAAAATGGTCGTTCATGGCTATTTTCGACAAAAATGGGGGTTGTGTTGCCATTGATCATCGACCATAGGCTCGTACACCTCACCCCACACATGTTTCCTTTCCATAGATCGTATTCTTGGATTTCTAGTGGAGACCATTTCTTGGTCAAAAATCCGTAGGTGTTAGCCTTCGGTATTATTGAAAATGGCCGTTCATGGCTATTTTCGACAAAAATGGGGGTTGTGTTGCCATTGATCATCGACCAGAGGCCCGTACACCTCACCCCACATATGTTTCCTTGCCATAGATCGCATTCTTGGATTTCTAGTGGAGACCATTTCTTGGTCAAAAATCCGTAGGTGTTAGCCATCGGTATTATTGAAAATGGTCATTCATGGCTATTTTCTACAAAAATGGGGTTTGTGTGGCCATTGATCATCGACCAAAGGCTCGTACGCCTCACCACACATGTGTTTCCTTTCCATAGATCACATGCTTGGATTTCTAGGTGGAGGCCATTTCTTGGTCAAAAATCCGTAGGTGTTAGCCCTCGGTATTATTGAAAATGGTCGTTCATGGCTATATTCGACAAAAATGGGGGTTGTGTGGCCATTGATCATCGACAAGAGGCTCGTACACCTCACCCCACATATGTTTCCTTGCCATAGATCACATTCTTGGATTTCTAGTGGAGACGATTTCTTGGACAAAAATCCGTAGGTGTTAGCCTTCAGTATTATTGAAAATGGTCGTTCATGGCTATTTTCGACAAAAATGGGGGTTGTGTGGCCATTGATCATCGACCAGACGCTCGAACACTTCACCCCACATATGTTTTCTTGTCATAGATCACATTCTTGGATTTCTGGTGGAGACCATTTCTTGGTCAAAAATCCGTAGGTGTTAGCCTTCGATATTATTGAAAATGATCATTCATGGCTATTTTCGACAAAAATGGGGTTGTGTGGCCATTTATCATCGACCAGAGGTTCATACACCTCACCCCACATATGTTTCCTTGCCATAGATCATATTATTGGATTTCTGGAGGTGACCATTTCTTGGTCAAAAATCCGTAGGTGTTAGCCTTTGGTATTATTGAAAATGGCCGTTCATGGCTATTTTCGACAAAAATGGGGGTTGTGTTGCCATTGATCATCGACCAGAGGCTTGTACACCTCACCCCACATATGTTTGCTTGCCACAGATCGTATTCTTGGATTTCAAGTGCAGACCATTTCGTGGTCAAAAATCTGTAGGTGTTAGCCTTCGGTATTATTCAAAATGGCCGTTCATGGCTATTTTCGACAAAAATGGGGGTTGTGTTGCCCTTGATCATCGACCAGAGGCTCGTACACCTCACCCCACATATGTTTCCTTTCCATAGATCACATTCTTGGATTTCTGGTGGAGACCATTTCTTTGTCAAAAATCCGTAGGTGTTAGCCCTCGGTATTATTGAAAATGGTCGTTCATGGCTATTTTCGACAAAAATGGGGATTGTGTGGCCATTCATCATCGACCAGAGGCTCGTACACCTCACCCCACATATGTTTCCTTGCCATAGATCACATTGTTGGATTTTTGGTGGAGGCGATTTCTTGGTCAAAAATCCGTAGGTGTTAGCCTTCGGTATTATTGAAAATTGTCGTTCATGGCTATTTTCGACAAAAATGGGGTTGTGTGGCCATTGATCATCGACCAGAGGCTCGTACACCTCACCCAACATATGTTTCCTTGCTATAGATCACATTCTTGGATTTCTCGTGGAGACAGATTCTTGGGCAAAAATCCGTACGTGTTAACCTTCGGTATTCTTGAAAATGTTCATTAATGGCTATTTTCGACAAAAATGGGGGTTGTGCGGCCATTGATCATCGACCAGAGGCTAGTACACCTCACCCCAGATATGTTTCCTTGCCATAGATCACATTCTTGGATTTCTGGTGGAGATGATTTCTTGGACAAAAATCTGTAGGTGTTAGCCTTCGATATTATTGAAAATTGTCGTTCATGGCTATATTCAATAAAAATGGGGGTTGTGTGGCCATTGATCATCGACCAGAGGCTCATACACCTCACCCCATATATGTTTGCTTGCCATAGATCACATTCTTGGATTTATGGTGGAGACCATTTCTTGGTCAAAAATCCGTAGGTGTTAGCCTTCGGTATTATTCAAAATGGCCATCCATGGCTATTTTCGACAAAAATGGGGGTTGTGTTGCCATTGATCATCGACCAGATGCCCGTACACCTCACCCCACATATGTTTCCTTGCCATAGATCGCATTCTTGGATTTCTAGTGGAGATCATTTCTGGGTCAAAAATCCGTAGGTGTTAGCCTTCGGTATTATTGAAAATGGTCGTTCATGTCTATTTTCGACAAAAATGGGGGTTGTGTGGCCATTGATCAACGACCAGAGGCTCATACACCTCACCCCACATATGTTTCCTTTCCATAGATCACATTCTTGGATTTCTGGTGGAGACCATTTCTTGGTAAAAAATCCGTAGGTGTTAGCCCTCGGTATTATTGAAAATGGTCGTTCATGGCTATTTTCGACAAAAAATGGGGATTGTGTGGCCATTGATCATCGACCAGAGGCTCGTACACCTCACCCCACATATGTTTCCTTGCCATAGATCACATTCTTGGATTTTTGGTGGAGACGATTTCTTGGTCAAAAATCCGTAGGTGTTAGCCTTCGGTATTATTGAAAATTGTCGTTCATGGCTATTTTCGACAAAAATGGGGTTGTGTGGCCATTAATCATCGACCAGAGGCTCGTACACCTCACCCAACATATGTTTCCTTGCTATAGATCACATTCTTGGATTTCTGGTGGAGACAATTTCTTGGGCAAAAATCCGTACGTGTTAACCTTCGGTATTCTTGAAAATGTTCATTAATGGCTATTTTCGACAAAAATGGGGGTTGTGCGGCCATTGATCATCGACCAGAGGCTAGTACACCTCACCCCACATATGTTTCCTTGCCATAGATCACATTCTTGGATTTCTGGTGGAGACCATTCCTTGGTCAAAAATCCGTAGGTGTTAGCCTTCGGTATTATTCAAAATGGCCATCCATGGCTATTTTCGACAAAAATGGGGGTTGTGTTGCCATTGATCATCGACCAGATGCCCGTACACCTCACCCCACATATGTTTCCTTGCCATAGATCGCATTCTTGGATTTCTAGTGGAGATCATTTCTGGGTCAAAAATCCGTAGGTGTTAGCCTTCGGTATTATTGAAAATGGTCGTTCATGTCTATTTTCGACAAAAATGGGGGTTGTGTGGCCATTGATCAATGACCAGAGGCTCGTACACCTCACCCCACATATGTTTCCTTTCCATAGATCACATTCTTGGATTTCTGGTGGAGACCATTTCTTGGTAAAAAATCCGTAGGTGTTAGCCCTCGGTATTATTGAAAATGGTCGTTCATGGCTATTTTCGACAAAAAATGGGGATTGTGTGGCCATTGATCATCGACCAGAGGCTCGTACACCTCACCCCACATATGTTTCCTTGCCATAGATCACATTCTTGGATTTTTGGTGGAGACGATTTCTTGGTCAAAAATCCGTAGGTGTTAGCCTTCGGTATTATTGAAAATTGTCGTTCATGGCTATTTTCGACAAAAATGGGGTTGTGTGGCCATTGATCATCGACCAGAGGCTCGTATACCTCACCCAACATATGTTTCCTTGCTATAGATCACATTCTTGGATTTCTGGTGGAGACAATTTCTTGGGCAAAAATCCGTACGTGTTAACCTTCGGTATTCTTGAAAATGTTCATTAATGGCTATTTTCGACAAAAATGGGGGTTGTGCGGCCATTGATCATCGACCAGAGGCTAGTACACCTCACCCCACATATGTTTCCTTGCCATAGATCACATTCTTGGATTTCTGGTGGAGATGATTTCTTGGACAAAAATCTGTAGGTGTTAGCCTTCGATATTATTGAAAATTGTCGTTCATGGCTATTTTCAATAAAAATGGGGGTTGTGTGGCCATTGATCATCGACCAGAGGCTCATACACCTCACCCCACATATGTTTCCATTCCATAGATCACATTCTTGGATTTATGGTGGAGACCATTTCTTGGTCAAAAATCCGTAGGTGTTAGCCTTCGGTATTATTCAAAATGGCCGTTCATGGCTATTTTCGACAAAAATGGGGGTTGTGTTGCCATTGATCATCGACCAGAGGCCCATACACCTCACCCCACATATGTTTCCTTGCCATAGATCGCATTCTTGGATTTCTAGTGGAGACCATTTCTGGGTCAAAAATCCATAGGTGTTAGCCTTTGGTATTATTGAAAATGGTCGTTCATGTCTATTTTCGACAAAAATGGGGGTTGTGTGCCCATTGATCATCGACCAGAGGCTCGTACACCTCACCCCACATATGTTTCCTTTCCATAGATCACATTCTTGGATTTCTGGTGGAGACCATTTCTTGGTCAAAAATCCGTAGGTGTTAGCCCTCGGTATTATTGAAAATTGTCGTTCATGGCTATTTTCGAACAAAAAATGGGGATTGTGTGGCCATTGATCATCGACCAGAGGCTCGTACACCTCACCCCACATATGTTTCCTTGCCATAGATCACATTCTTGGATTTTTGGTGGAGACGATTTCTTGGTCAAAAATCCGTAGGTGTTAGCCTTCGGTATTATTGAAAATTGTCGTTCATGGCTATTTTCGACAAAAATGGGGTTGTGTGGCCATTGATCATCGACCAGAGGCTCGTACACCTCACCCAACATATGTTTCCTTGCTATAGATCACATTCTTGGATTTCTGGTGGAGACAATTTCTTGGGCAAAAATCCGTACGTGTTAACCTTCGGTATTCTTGAAAATGTTCATTAATGGCTATTTTCGACAAAAATGGGGGTTGTGCGGCCATTGATCATCGACCAGAGGCTAGTACACCTCACCCCACATATGTTTCCTTGCCATAGATCACATTCTTGGATTTCTGGTGGAGATGATTTCTTGGACAAAAATCTGTTGGTGTTAGCCTTCGATATTATTGAAAATTGTCGTTCATGGCTATTTTCAATAAAAATGGGGGTTGTGTGGCCATTGATCATCGACCAGAGGCTCATACACCTCACCCCACATATGTTTCCATTCCATAGATCACATTCTTGGATTTATGGTGGAGACCATTTCTTGGTCAAAAATCCGTAGGTGTTAGCCTTCGGTATTATTCAAAATGGCCGTTCATGGCTATTTTCGACAAAAATGGGGGTTGTGTTGCCATTGATCATCGACCAGAGGCCCATACACCTCACCCCACATATGTTTCCTTGCCATAGATCGCATTCTTGGATTTCTAGTGGAGACCATTTCTGGGTCAAAAATCCATAGGTGTTAGCCTTTGGTATTATTGAAAATGGTCATTCATGTCTATTTTCGACAAAAATGGGGGTTGTGTGCCCATTGATCATCGACCAGAGGCTCGTACACCTCACCCCACATATGTTTCCTTTCCATAGATCACATTCTTGGATTTCTGGTGGAGACCATTTCTTGGTCAAAAATCCGTAGGTGTTAGCCCTCGGTATTATTGAAAATTGTCGTTCATGGCTATTTTCGACAAAAATGGGGATTGTGTGGCCATTGATCATCGACCAGAGGCTCGTACACCTCGCCCCACATATGTTTCCTTGCCATAGATCACATTCTTGGATTTCTGGTGGAGACGATTTCTTGGTCAAAAATCCGTAGGTGTTAGCCTTCGGTATTATTGAAAATTGTCGTTCATGGTTATTTTCGACAAAAATGGGGTTGTGTGGCCATTGATCATCGACCAGAGGCTCGTACACCTCACCCAACATATGTTTCCTTGCTATAGATCACATTCTTGGATTTCTGGTGGAGACAATTTCTTGGGCAAAAATTCGTACGTGTTAACCTTCGGTATTCTTGAAAATGTTCATTAATGGCTATTTTCGACAAAAATGGGGGTTGTGCGGCCATTGATCATCGACCAGAGGCTAGTACAGCTCACCCCACATATGTTTCCTTGCCACAAATCACATTCTTGGATTTCTGGTGGATATGATTTCTTTGACAAAAATCTGTAGGTGTTAGCCTTCGATATTATTGAAAATTGTCGTTCATGGCTATTTTCAATAAAAATGGGGGTTGTGTGGCCATTGATCATCGACCAGAGGCTCATACACCTCACCCCACATATGTTTCCATTCCATAGATCACATTCTTGGATTTATGGTGGAGACCATTTCTTGTTCAAAAATCCGTAGGTGTTAGCCTTCGGTATTATTCAAAATGGCCGTTCATGGCTATTTTCGACAAAAATGGGGGTTGTGTTGCCATTGATCATCGACCAGAGGCCCATACACCTCACCCCACATATGTTTCCTTGCCATAGATCGCATTCTTGGATTTCTAGTGGAGACCATTTCTGGGTCAAAAATCCATAGGTGTTAGCCTTTGGTATTATTGAAAATGGTCGTTCATGTCTATTTTCGACAAAAATGGGGGTTGTGTGCCCATTGATCATCGACCAGAGGCTCGTACACCTCACCCCACATATGTTTCCTTTCCATAGATCACATTCTTGGATTTCTGGTGGAGACCATTTCTTGGTCAAAAATCCGTAGGTGTTAGCCCTCGGTATTATTGAAAATTGTCGTTCATGGCTATTTTCAACAAAAAATGGGGATTGTGTGGCCATTGATCATCGACCAGAGGCTCGTACACCTCACCCCACATATGTTTCCTTGCCATAGATCACATTCTTGGATTTTTGGTGGAGACGATTTCTTGGTCAAAAATCCGTAGGTGTTAGCCTTCGGTATTATTGAAAATTGTCGTTCATGGCTATTTTCGACAAAAATGGGGTTGTGTGGCCATTGATCATCGACCAGAGGCTCGTACACCTCACCCAACATATGTTTCCTTGCTATAGATCACATTCTTGGATTTCTGGTGGAGACAATTTCTTGGGCAAAAATCCGTACGTGTTAACCTTCGGTATTCTTGAAAATGTTCATTAATGGCTATTTTCGACAAAAATGGGGGTTGTGCGGCCATTGATCATCGACCAGAGGCTAGTACACCTCACCCCACATATGTTTCCTTGCCATAGATCACATTCTTGGATTTCTGGTGGAGATGATTTCTTGGACAAAAATCTGTAGGTGTTAGCCTTCGATATTATTGAAAATTGTCGTTCATGGCTATTTTCAATAAAAATGGGGGTTGTGTGGCCATTGATCATCGACCAGAGGCTCATACACCTCACCCCACATATGTTTCCATTCCATAGATCACATTCTTGGATTTATGGTGGAGACCATTTCTTGGTCAAAAATCCGTAGGTGTTAGCCTTCGGTATTATTCAAAATGGCCGTTCATGGCTATTTTCGACAAAAATGGGGGTTGTGTTGCCATTGATCATCGACCAGAGGCCCATACACCTCACCCCACATATGTTTCCTTGCCATAGATCGCATTCTTGGATTTCTAGTGGAGACCATTTCTGGGTCAAAAATCCATAGGTGTTAGCCTTTGGTATTATTGAAAATGGTCATTCATGTCTATTTTCGACAAAAATGGGGGTTGTGTGCCCATTGATCATCGACCAGAGGCTCGTACACCTCACCCCACATATGTTTCCTTTCCATAGATCACATTCTTGGATTTCTGGTGGAGACCATTTCTTGGTCAAAAATCCGTAGGTGTTAGCCCTCGGTATTATTGAAAATTGTCGTTCATGGCTATTTTCGACAAAAATGGGGATTGTGTGGCCATTGATCATCGACCAGAGGCTCGTACACCTCGCCCCACATATGTTTCCTTGCCATAGATCACATTCTTGGATTTCTGGTGGAGACGATTTCTTGGTCAAAAATCCGTAGGTGTTAGCCTTCGGTATTATTGAAAATTGTCGTTCATGGTTATTTTCGACAAAAATGGGGTTGTGTGGCCATTGATCATCGACCAGAGGCTCGTACACCTCACCCAACATATGTTTCCTTGCTATAGATCACATTCTTGGATTTCTGGTGGAGACAATTTCTTGGGCAAAAATTCGTACGTGTTAACCTTCGGTATTCTTGAAAATGTTCATTAATGGCTATTTTCGACAAAAATGGGGGTTGTGCGGCCATTGATCATCGACCAGAGGCTAGTACAGCTCACCCCACATATGTTTCCTTGCCACAAATCACATTCTTGGATTTCTGGTGGATATGATTTCTTTGACAAAAATCTGTAGGTGTTAGCCTTCGATATTATTGAAAATTGTCGTTCATGGCTATTTTCAATAAAAATGGGGGTTGTGTGGCCATTGATCATCGACCAGAGGCTCATACACCTCACCCCACATATGTTTCCTTTCCATAGATCACATTCTTGGATTTATGGTGGAGACCATTTCTTGGTCAAAAATCTATAGGTGTTAGCCTTCAGTGTCCTTCAAAATGGTCGTTCATGGCTATTTTCGACAAAAATGGGGGTTGTGTGGGAATTGATCATCGACCAGACACTCGAACACTTCACCCCACATATGTTTTCGTGTCATAGATCACATTCTTGGATTTCTGGTGGAGACCATTTCTTGGTCAAAAATCCGTAGGTGTTAGCCTTCGGTATTTATTGAAAATGGTCGTTCATGGCTATTTTCGACAAAAATGGGGTAGTGTGGCCATTTATCATCAACCAGAGGTTCATACACCTCACCCCACATATGTTTCCTTGCCATAGATCATACTCTTGGATTTCTGGAGGAGACCATTTCTTGGTCAAAAATTCGTAGGTGTTAGCCTTCGGTATTATTGAAAATGGCCGTTCATGGCTATTTTCGACAAAAATGGGGTTGTGTTGCCATTGATCATCGACCAGAGGCTCGTACACCTCACCCCACATATGTTTCCTTGCCATAGATCGTATTCTTGGATTTCTAGTGGAGACCATTTCTTGGTCAAAAATCCGTAGGTGTTAGCCTTCGGTATTATTCAAAATGGTCGTTCATGGCTATTTTCGACAAAAATGGGGGTTGTGTTGCCATTGATCATCGACCAGAGGCCCATACACCTCACCCCACATATGTTTCCTTGCCATAGATCACATTCTTGGATTTCTAGTGGAGACCATTTCTTGGTCAAAAATCCATAGGTGTTAGCCTTCGATATTATTGAAAATGGTCGTTCATGGCTATTTTCGACAAAAATGGGGGTTGTGTGGCCATTGATCATCGACCAGAGGCTCGTACACCTCACCCCACATATGTTTCCTTTCCATAGATCACATTCTTGGATTTCTGGTGGAGACGATTTCTTGGTCAAAAATTCGTAGGTGTTAGCCTTCGATATTATTAAAATGGTCGTTCATGGCTATTTTTGATAAAAATTGGGTTGTGTGGCCATTGATCATCGACCAGATGCTCGTACACCTCACCCCACATATGTTTCCTTGCCATAAAACACATTCTTGGATTTCTGGTGGATACAATTTCTTGGGCAAAAATCCGTACGTGTTAACCTTCGGTATTATTGAAAATGTTGATTAATGGCTATTTTCAACAAAAAATGGGGGTTGTGTGGCCATTGATCATCGACCAGAGGCTAGTACACCTCACCCGACATATGTTTTGTTGCCATAGATCACATTCTTGGATTTATGGTGGAGACTATTTCTTGGTCAAAAATTCGTAGGTGATAGCATTCAGTGTCATTGAAAATGGTCGTTCATGGCTATTTTCGACAAAAATGGGGGTTGTGTGGCCATTGATCGTCGACCGGAGGCTCGTACACCTCACCCCACATATATTTCCTTGCCATAGATCACATTCTTGGATTTATGGTGGAGACCATTTCTTTGTCAAAAATCCGTAGGTGTTAGCCTTCGGTATTATTGAAAATGGTCGTCCATGGCTATTTTCGACAAAAATGGGGTTTGTGTGGCCATAGATCATCGACCTGAGGCTCGTACACCTCACCCCACATATTTTTCCTTATCATAGATCACATTGTTGGATTTTTGGTGGAGACCATTTCTTGGGCAAAAATCCGATCACATTCTTGGATCTATGGTGGAGACCTTTTCTTGGTCAAAAATCCGTAGGTGTTAGCCTTCAATGTCATTGAATATGGTCGTTCATGGCTATTTTTGACAAAAATGGGGGTTGTGTGGCCATTGATCATCGACCAAAGGCTCGTACACCTCACCCCACATATGTTTCCTTGCCATAGATCACATTCTTGGATTTATGGTGGAGACCATTTCTTGGTCAAAAATTCGTAGGTGTTAGCCTTCAGTGTCATTGAAAATGGTCGTTCATGGCTATTTTCGACAAAAATGGGGGTTGTGTGGCCATTGATCGTCGACCAGAGGCTCGTACACCTCACCCCACATATGTTTCCTTGCCAAGATCACATTCTTGGATTTATGGTGGAGACCATTTCTTGGTCAAAAATTCGTAGGTGTTAGCCTTCGGTATTATTGAAAATGGTCGTTCATGGCTATTTTCGACAAAAATGGGGGTTGTGTGGCCATTGATCATCGACCAGAGGCTCGTACACCTCACCCCACATATGTTTCCTTTCCATAGATCACATTCTTAGATTTCTGGTGGAGACGATTTCTAGGTCAAAAATCCGTAGTTGTTAGCCTTCGATATTATTAAAATGGTCGTTCATGGCTATTTTTGACAAAAATTGGGTTGTGTGGCCATTGATCATCGACCAGAGGCTCGTACACCTCACCCCACATATGTTTCCTTGCCATAAAACACATTCTTGGATTTCTGGTGGATACAATTTCTTGGGCAAAAATCCGTACGTGTTAACCTTCGGTATTATTGAAAATGTTGATTAATGGTTATTTTCAACAAAAAATGAGGGTTGTGTGGCCATTGATCATCGACCAGAGGCTAGTACACCTCACCCGACATATGTTTTGTTGCCATAGATCACATTCTTGGATTTATGGTGGAGACTATTTCTTGGTCAAAAATTCGTAGGTGATAGCATTTAGTGTCATTGAAAATGGTCGTTCATGGCTATTTTCGAAAAAATGGGGGTTGTGTGGCCATTGATCGTCGACCAGAGGCTCGTACACCTCACCCCACATATAATTCCTTGCCATAGATCACATTCTTGGATTTATGGTGGAGACCATTTCTTTGTCAAAAATCCGTAGGTGTTAGCCTTCAGTGTTATTGAAAATGGTCGTCCATCGCTATTTTCGACAAAAATGGGGTTTGTGTGGCCATAGATCATCGACCTGAGGCTCGTACACCTCACCCCACATATTTTTCCTTGTCATAGATCACATTGTTGGATTTTTGGTGGAGACCATTTCTTGGGCAAAAATCCGATCACATTCTTGGATCTATGGTGGAGACCATTTCTTGGTCAAAAATCTGTAGGTGTTAGCCTTCAGTGTCATTGAATATGGTCGTTCATGGCTATTTTTGACAAAAATGGGGGTTGTGTGGCCATTGATCATCGACCAGAGGCTCGTACACCTCACCCCACATATGGTTCCTTGCCATAGATCACATTCTTGGATTTATGGTGGAGACCATTTCTTGGTCAAAAATTCGTAGGTGTTAGCCTTCAGTGTCATTGAAAATGGTCGTTCATGGCTATTTTCGACAAAAATGGGGGTTGTGTGGCCATTGATCGTCGACCAGAGGTTCTTACACCTCACCCCACATATGTTTCCTTGCCAAGATCACATTCTTGGATTTATGGTGGAGACCATTTCTTGGTCAAAAATTCGTAGGTGTTAGCCTTCGGTATTATTGAAAATGGTTGTTCATGGCTATTTTCGACAAAAATGGGGGTTGTGTGGCCATTGAACATCGACCAGAGGCTCGTAGACCTCACCCCACATATGTTTCGTTGCCATAGATCACATTCTTGGATTTATGGTGGAGAGCATTTCTTGGTCAAAAATCCATAGGTGTTAGCCTTCGGTATTATTGAAAATGGTCGTTCATGGCTATTTTCGACAAAAATGGGGGTTGTGTGGCCATTGATCATCGACCATTGGCTTGTACACCTCACCCCACATATGTTTCCTTGCTATAGATCACAATCTTGGATTTTTGGTGGAGACCCTTTCTTGGTCAAAAATCCGTAGGTGTTAGCCTTCGGTATTACTGAAAATGGTTGTCCATGGCTATTTTCGACAAAAATGGGGGTTGTGTTGCCATTGATCATCGACCAGAGGCTCGTACACCTCACCCCACATATGTTTCCTTGCCATATATCACATTCTTGGATTTTTGGTGGAGACCATTTCTTGGTAAAAAAATATGTAGGTGTTATCCTTTGGTATTATTGAAAATGGTCGTTCATGGCAATTTTCGACAAAAATGGGGGTTGTGTGGCCATTGATCATCGACCAAAGGCTCGTACACCTCACCCCAGATATGTTTCCTTGCCATAGATCACATTCTTGGATTTCTTGTGGAAACAATTTCTTGGTCAAAAATCCGTACGTATTATGCTTCGGTATTATTGAAAATGGTCGTTCATGGCTATTTCGACAAAAATGGGGGTTGTGTGGCCATTGATCATCGACCAAAGGCTCGTACACCTCAATCCGCATATGTTTCCGTGCCATATATCACATTCTTGGATTTCTGGTGGAGACGATTTCTTGGTCAAAAATCCGTAGGTGTTAGCCTTCTGAATTATTGAAAATGGTCGTTCATGGCTTTTTTCGACAAAAATAGGGGTTGTGTGGCCATTGATCATCGACCAGAGGCTCGTACACCCCACCCCACATATGTTTCCTTGCCATAGATCATATTCTTGTATTTTTGGTGCAGACCATTGCTTGGTCAAAAATCCGTAGGTGTTAGCCTTCAGTGTCCTTGTAAATGGTCGTTCATGGCTATTTTCGACAAAAATGGGGGTTGTGTGGCCATTGATCATCGACCAGAGGCACGAACACTTCACCCCACATATGTTTTCTTGCCATAGATCACATTCTTGGATTTCTGGTGGAGACCATTCCTTGGTCAAAAATTCGTAGGTGTTAGCCTTCGGTATTATTGAAAATGGTCGTTCATAGCTATTTTCGACAAAAATGGGGTTGTGTGGCCATTTATCATCGACCAGAGGTTCGTACACCTCACCCCACATATGTTTCCTTGCCATAGATCATATTCTTGGATTTCTGGTGCATACCATTTCTTGGTCAAAAATCCATAGGTGTTAGCCTTCGGTATTATTGAAAATGGTCGTTCATGGCTATTTTCGACAAAAATGGGGGTTGTGTTGCCATTGATCATCGACCAGAGGCCCATACACCTCACCCCACATATGTTTCCTTGCCATAGATCACATTCTTGGATTTCTAGTGGAGACCATTTCTTGGTCAAAAATCCATAGGTGTTAGCCTTCGATATTATTGAAAATGGTCGTTCATGGCTATTTTCGACAAAAATGGGGGTTGTGTGGCCATTGATCATCGACCAGAGGCTCGATACACCTCACCCCACATATGTTTCCTTTCCATAGATCACATTCTTGGATTTCTGGTGGAGACGATTTCTTGGTCAAAAATTCGTAGGTGTTAGCCTTCGATATTATTAAAATGGTCGTTCATGGCTATTTTTGATAAAAATTGGGTTGTGTGGCCATTGATCATCGACCAGATGCTCGTACACCTCACCCCACATATGTTTCCTTGCCATAAAACACATTCTTGGATTTCTGGTGGATACAATTTCTTGGGCAAAAATCCGTACGTGTTAACCTTCGGTATTATTGAAAATGTTGATTAATGGCTATTTTCAACAAAAAATGGGGGTTGTGTGGCCATTGATCATCGACCAGAGGCTAGTACACCTCACCCGACATATGTTTTGTTGCCATAGATCACATTCTTGGATTTATGGTGGAGACTATTTCTTGGTCAAAAATTCGTAGGTGATAGCATTCAGTGTCATTGAAAATGGTCGTTCATGGCTATTTTCGACAAAAATGGGGGTTGTGTGGCCATTGATCGTCGACCGGAGGCTCGTACACCTCACCCCACATATATTTCCTTGCCATAGATCACATTCTTGGATTTATGGTGGAGACCATTTCTTTGTCAAAAATCCGTAGGTGTTAGCCTTCGGTATTATTGAAAATGGTCGTCCATGGCTATTTTCGACAAAAATGGGGTTTGTGTGGCCATAGATCATCGACCTGAGGCTCGTACACCTCACCCCACATATTTTTCCTTATCATAGATCACATTGTTGGATTTTTGGTGGAGACCATTTCTTGGGCAAAAATCCGATCACATTCTTGGATCTATGGTGGAGACCTTTTCTTGGTCAAAAATCCGTAGGTGTTAGCCTTCAATGTCATTGAATATGGTCGTTCATGGCTATTTTTGACAAAAATGGGGGTTGTGTGGCCATTGATCATCGACCAAAGGCTCGTACACCTCACCCCACATATGTTTCCTTGCCATAGATCACATTCTTGGATTTATGGTGGAGACCATTTCTTGGTCAAAAATTCGTAGGTGTTAGCCTTCAGTGTCATTGAAAATGGTCGTTCATGGCTATTTTCGACAAAAATGGGGGTTGTGTGGCCATTGATCGTCGACCAGAGGCTCGTACACCTCACCCCACATATGTTTCCTTGCCAAGATCACATTCTTGGATTTATGGTGGAGACCATTTCTTGGTCAAAAATTCGTAGGTGTTAGCCTTCGGTATTATTGAAAATGGTCGTTCATGGCTATTTTCGACAAAAATGGGGGTTGTGTGGCCATTGATCATCGACCAGAGGCTCGTACACCTCACCCCACATATGTTTCCTTTCCATAGATCACATTCTTAGATTTCTGGTGGAGACGATTTCTTGGTCAAAAATCCGTAGTTGTTAGCCTTCGATATTATTAAAATGGTCGTTCATGGCTATTTTTGACAAAAATTGGGTTGTGTGGCCATTGATCATCGACCAGAGGCTCGTACACCTCACCCCACATATGTTTCCTTGCCATAAAACACATTCTTGGATTTCTGGTGGATACAATTTCTTGGGCAAAAATCCGTACGTGTTAACCTTCGGTATTATTGAAAATGTTGATTAATGGTTATTTTCAACAAAAAATGGGGGTTGTGTGGCCATTGATCATCGACCAGAGGCTAGTACACCTCACCCGACATATGTTTTGTTGCCATAGATCACATTCTTGGATTTATGGTGGAGACTATTTCTTGGTCAAAAATTCGTAGGTGATAGCATTTAGTGTCATTGAAAATGGTCGTTCATGGCTATTTTCGAAAAAATGGGGGTTGTGTGGCCATTGATCGTCGACCAGAGGCTCGTACACCTCACCCCACATATAATTCCTTGCCATAGATCACATTCTTGGATTTATGGTGGAGACCATTTCTTTGTCAAAAATCCGTAGGTGTTAGCCTTCAGTGTTATTGAAAATGGTCGTCCATCGCTATTTTCGACAAAAATGGGGTTTGTGTGGCCATAGATCATCGACCTGAGGCTCGTACACCTCACCCCACATATTTTTCCTTGTCATAGATCACATTGTTGGATTTTTGGTGGAGACCATTTCTTGGGCAAAAATCCGATCACATTCTTGGATCTATGGTGGAGACCATTTCTTGGTCAAAAATCTGTAGGTGTTAGCCTTCAGTGTCATTGAATATGGTCGTTCATGGCTATTTTTGACAAAAATGGGGGTTGTGTGGCCATTGATCATCGACCAGAGGCTCGTACACCTCACCCCACATATGGTTCCTTGCCATAGATCACATTCTTGGATTTATGGTGGAGACCATTTCTTGGTCAAAAATTCGTAGGTGTTAGCCTTCAGTGTCATTGAAAATGGTCGTTCATGGCTATTTTCGACAAAAATGGGGGTTGTGTGGCCATTGATCGTCGACCAGAGGTTCTTACACCTCACCCCACATATGTTTCCTTGCCAAGATCACATTCTTGGATTTATGGTGGAGACCATTTCTTGGTCAAAAATTCGTAGGTGTTAGCCTTCGGTATTATTGAAAATGGTTGTTCATGGCTATTTTCGACAAAAATGGGGGTTGTGTGGCCATTGAACATCGACCAGAGGCTCGTAGACCTCACCCCACATATGTTTCGTTGCCATAGATCACATTCTTGGATTTATGGTGGAGAGCATTTCTTGGTCAAAAATCCATAGGTGTTAGCCTTCGGTATTATTGAAAATGGTCGTTCATGGCTATTTTCGACAAAAATGGGGGTTGTGTGGCCATTGATCATCGACCATTGGCTTGTACACCTCACCCCACATATGTTTCCTTGCTATAGATCACAATCTTGGATTTTTGGTGGAGACCCTTTCTTGGTCAAAAATCCGTAGGTGTTAGCCTTCGGTATTACTGAAAATGGTTGTCCATGGCTATTTTCGACAAAAATGGGGGTTGTGTTGCCATTGATCATCGACCAGAGGCTCGTACACCTCATCCCACATATGTTTCCTTGCCATATATCACATTCTTGGATTTTTGGTGGAGACCATTTCTTGGTAAAAAAATATGTAGGTGTTATCCTTTGGTATTATTGAAAATGGTCGTTCATGGCAATTTTCGACAAAAATGGGGGTTGTGTGGCCATTGATCATCGACCAAAGGCTCGTACACCTCACCCCAGATATGTTTCCTTGCCATAGATCACATTCTTGGATTTCTTGTGGAAACAATTTCTTGGTCAAAAATCCGTACGTATTATGCTTCGGTATTATTGAAAATGGTCGTTCATGGCTATTTCGACAAAAATGGGGGTTGTGTGGCCATTGATCATCGACCAAAGGCTCGTACACCTCAATCCGCATATGTTTCCGTGCCATATATCACATTCTTGGATTTCTGGTGGAGACGATTTCTTGGTCAAAAATCCGTAGGTGTTAGCCTTCTGAATTATTGAAAATGGTCGTTCATGGCTTTTTTCGACAAAAATAGGGGTTGTGTGGCCATTGATCATCGACCAGAGGCTCGTACACCCCACCCCACATATGTTTCCTTGCCATAGATCATATTCTTGTATTTTTGGTGCAGACCATTGCTTGGTCAAAAATCCGTAGGTGTTAGCCTTCAGTGTCCTTGTAAATGGTCGTTCATGGCTATTTTCGACAAAAATGGGGGTTGTGTGGCCATTGATCATCGACCAGAGGCACGAACACTTCACCCCACATATGTTTTCTTGCCATAGATCACATTCTTGGATTTCTGGTGGAGACCATTCCTTGGTCAAAAATTCGTAGGTGTTAGCCTTCGGTATTATTGAAAATGGTCGTTCATAGCTATTTTCGACAAAAATGGGGTTGTGTGGCCATTTATCATCGACCAGAGGTTCGTACACCTCACCCCACATATGTTTCCTTGCCATAGATCATATTCTTGGATTTCTGGTGCATACCATTTCTTGGTCAAAAATCCATAGGTGTTAGCCTTCGGTATTATTGAAAATGGTCGTTCATGGCTATTTTCGACAAAAATCAGGGTTCTGTGGCCATTGATCATCGACCAGAAGCTCATACACCTCACCCCACATATGTTTCGTTGCCATAGATCATATTTTTGGATTTATGGTGGAGACCATTTCTTGGTCAAAAATCCGTAGGTGTTAGCCTTCAGTGTCCTTGAAAATGGTCGTTCATGGCTATTTTCGACAAAAATGGGGGTTGTGTAGCCATTGATCATCGACAAGAGGCTCGAACACTTCACCCCACATATGTTTTCTTGCCATAGATCACATTCTTGGATTTCTGGTGGAGACCATTTCTTGGTCAAAAATCCGTAGGTGTTAGCCTTCGGTATTATTGAAAATGGTCGTTCATGGCTATTTTCGACAAAAATGGGGGTTGTGTTCGCAATTGATCATCGACCAGAGGCTCGTACATCTCACCCCACATATGTGTCCTTGCCATAGATCGTGTTCTTGGATTTCTAGTGGAGACCATTTCTTGGTCAAAAATCCGTAGGTGTTAGCCTTCGGTATTATTGAAAATGGCCGTTCATGGCTATTTTCAACAAAAATGGGGGTTGTGTTGCCATTGATCATCGAGCAGAGGCTCGTACACCTCACCCCACATATGTTTCCTTGCCATAGATCACATTCTTGGATTTCTAGTGGATACCATTTCTTGGTAAAAAATCTGTAGGTGTTATCCTTCGGTATTACTGAAAATGGTTGTCCATGGCTATTTTCGACAAAAATGGGGGTTGTGTTGCCATTGATCATCGACCAGAGGCTCGTACACCTCACCCCACATATGTTTCCTTGCCATAGATCACATTCTTGGATTTCTGGTGGAGACCATTTCTTGGTAAAAAATCTGTAGGTGTTATCCTTCGGTATTACTGAAAATGGTCGTTCATGGCTATTTTCGACAAAAATGGGGGTTGTGTGGCCATTGATCATCGACCAAAGGCTCGTACACCTCACCCCACATATGTTTCCTTGCCATAGGTCACATTCTTGGATTTCTCGTGGAAACCATTTCATGGTCAAAAATCCGTACGTATTATGCTTCGGTATTATTGAAAATGGTCGTTCATGGCTATTTCGACAAAAATAGGGGTTGTGTGGCCATTGATCATCGACCAAAGGCTCGTACACCTCACCCCGCATATGTTTCCTTGCCATATATCACATTCTTGGATTTCTAGTGGAGACGATTTCTTGGTCAAAAATCCGTAGGTGTTAGCCTTCTGAATTATTGAAAATGGTCGTTCATGGCTTTTTTCGACAAAAATGGGGGTTGTGTGGCCATTGATCATCGACCAGAGGCTCGTACACCCCACCCCACATATGTTTCCTTGCCATAGATCATATTCTTGAATTTCTGGTGCAGACCATTTCTTGGTCAAAAATCCGTAGTTGTTAGCCTTCAGTGTCCTTGAAAATGGTCGTTCATGGCTATTTTCGACAAAAATGGGGGTTGTGTGGCCATTGATCATCGATCAGAGGCACGAACACTTCACCCCACATATGTTTTCTTGCCATAGATCACATTCTTGGATTTCTGGTGGAGACCATTTCTTGGTCAAAAATCCGTAGGTGTTAGCCGTCGGTATTATTGAAAATGGTCGTTCATAGCTATTTTCGACAAAAATGGGGTTGTGTGGCCATTTATCATCGACCAGAGGTTCGTACACCTCACCCCACATATGTTTCCTTGCCATAGATCATATTCTCGGATTTCTGGTGCAGACCATTTCTTGGTTCAAAAAACCGTAGGTGTTAGCCTTCGGTATTATTGAAAATGGTCGTTCATGGCTATTTTCGACAAAAATGGGGGTTGTGTGGCCATTGATCATCGACCAGAGGCTCATACACCTCACCCCACATATGTTTCGTTGCCATAGATCATATTCTTGGATTTATGGTGGAGACCATTTCTTGGTCAAAAATCCGTAGGTCTAAGCCTTCAGTGTCCTTGAAAATGGTCGTTCATCGCTATTTTCGACAAAATGGGGGTTGTGTGGCCATTGATCATCGACAAGAGGCTCGAACACTTCACCCCACATATGTTTTCTTGCCATAGATCACATTCTTGGATTTCTGGTGGAGGCCATTTCTTGGTCAAAAATCCGTAGGTGTTAGCCTTCGGTATTATTGAAAAATGGTCGTTCATGGCTATTTTCGACAAAAATGGGGGTTGTGTGGCCATTTATCTTCGACCAGAGGCTCGTACACCTCACCCCACATATGTTTCATTGCCATAGATCACAATCTTGGATTTCTCGTGGAGACCATTTCTTGGTCAAAAATCCGTACGTGTTAGCCTTCGGTATTATTGAAAATGGTCGTTCATGGCTATTTTCGACAAAAATCAGGGGTTCTGTGGCCATTGATCATCGACCAGAAGCTCATACACCTCACCCCACATATGTTTCGTTGCCATAGATCATATTCTTGGATTTCTGGTGGAGACCATTTCTTGGTCAAAAATCCGTAGGTGTTAGCCTTCAGTGTCTTGAAAATGGTCGTTCATGGCTATTTTCGACAAAAATGGGGGTTGTGTAGCCATTGATCATCGACAAGAGGCTCGAACACTTCACCCCACATATGTTTTCTTGCCATAGATCACATTCTTGGATTTCTGGTGGAGACCATTTCTTGGTCAAAAATCCGTAGGTGTTAGCCTTCGGTATTATTGAAAATGGTCGTTCATGGCTATTTTCGACAAAATGGGGGTTGTGTTCGCAATTGATCATCGACCAGAGGCTCGTACATCTCACCCCACATATGTGTCCTTGCCATAGATCGTGTTCTTGGATTTCTAGTGGAGACCATTTCTTGGTCAAAAATCCGTAGGTGTTAGCCTTCGGTATTATTGAAAATGGCCGTTCATGGCTATTTTCAACAAAAATGGGGGTTGTGTTGCCATTGATCATCGAGCAGAGGCTCGTACACCTCACCCCACATATGTTTCCTTGCCATAGATCACATTCTTGGATTTCTAGTGGATACCATTTCTTGGTAAAAATCTGTAGGTGTTATCCTTCGGTATTACTGAAAATGGTTGTCCATGGCTATTTTCGACAAAAATGGGGGTTGTGTTGCCATTGATCATCGACCAGAGGCTCGTACACCTCACCCCACATATGTTTCCTTGCCATAGATCACATTCTTGGATTTCTGGTGGAGACCATTTCTTGGTAAAAAATCTGTAGGTGTTATCCTTCGGTATTACTGAAAATGGTCGTTCATGGCTATTTTCGACAAAAATGGGGGTTGTGTGGCCATTGATCATCGACCAAAGGCTCGTACACCTCACCCCACATATGTTTCCTTGCCATAGGTCACATTCTTGGATTTCTCGTGGAAACCATTTCATGGTCAAAAATCCGTACGTATTATGCTTCGGTATTATTGAAAATGGTCGTTCATGGCTATTTCGACAAAAATAGGGGTTGTGTGGCCATTGATCATCGACCAAAGGCTCGTACACCTCACCCCGCATATGTTTCCTTGCCATATATCACATTCTTGGATTTCTAGTGGAGACGATTTCTTGGTCAAAAATCCGTAGGTGTTAGCCTTCTGAATTATTGAAAATGGTCGTTCATGGCTTTTTTCGACAAAAATGGGGGTTCTGTGGCCATTGATCATCGACCAGAGGCTCGTACACCCACCCCACATATGTTTCCTTGCCATAGATCATATTCTTGAATTTCTGGTGCAGACCATTTCTTGGTCAAAAATCCGTAGTTGTTAGCCTTCAGTGTCCTTGAAAATGGTCGTTCATGGCTATTTTCGACAAAAATGGGGGTTGTGTGGCCATTGATCATCGATCAGAGGCACGAACACTTCACCCCACATATGTTTTCTTGCCATAGATCACATTCTTGGATTTCTGGTGGAGACCATTTCTTGGTCAAAAATCCGTAGGTGTTAGCCGTCGGTATTATTGAAAATGGTCGTTCATAGCTATTTTCGACAAAAATGGGGTTGTGTGGCCATTTATCATCGACCAGAGGTTCGTACACCTCACCCCACATATGTTTCCTTGCCATAGATCATATTCTCGGATTTCTGGTGCAGACCATTTCTTGGTCAAAAAACCGTAGGTGTTAGCCTTCGGTATTATTGAAAATGGTCGTTCATGGCTATTTTCGACAAAAATGGGGGTTGTGTGGCCATTGATCATCGACCAGAGGCTCATACACCTCACCCCACATATGTTTCCGTTGCCATAGATCATATTCTTGGATTTATGGTGGAGACCATTTCTTGGTCAAAAATCCGTAGTGTCTAAGCCTTCAGTGTCCTTGAAAATGGTCGTTCATCGCTATTTTCGACAAAAATGGGGGTTGTGTGGCCATTGATCATCGACAAGAGGCTCGAACACTTCACCCCACATATGTTTTCTTGCCATAGATCACATTCTTGGATTTCTGGTGGAGGCCATTTCTTGGTCAAAAATCCGTAGGTGTTAGCCTTCGGTATTATTGAAAAATGGTCGTTCATGGCTATTTTCGACAAAAATGGGGGTTGTGTGGCCATTTATCTTCGACCAGAGGCTCGTACACCTCACCCCACATATGTTTCATTGCCATAGATCAAATCTTGGATTTCTCGTGGAGACCATTTCTTGGTCAAAAATCCGTACGTGTTAGCCTTCGGTATTATTGAAAATGGTCGTTCATGGCTAGTTTCGACAAAAATAGTGGTTGTGTGGCCATTGATCATCGACCAGAGGCTCGTACACCTCACCCCACATATGTTTCCTTGCCATAGATAATATTCTTGGATTTCTGGTGGAGACGATTTGTTGGTCAAAAATCCGTAGGTGTTAGCCTTCGGTATTATTGAAAATGGTCGTTCATGGCTATTTTCGACAAAAAATGGGGGTTGTGTGGCCATTGATCATTGACCAGAGGCTCGTACACCTCACCCCACATATGTTTCCTTGCCATAGATCACATTCTTGGATTTCTAGTGGAGACCATTTCTTGGTCAAAAATCCGTAGGTGTTAGCCTTCGTTATTATTGAAAATGTTCGTTCATGGCTATTTTCGACAAAAATGGGGGTTGTGTGGCCATTGATCATCGACCAGAGGCTCGTACACCTCACCCAACATATGTTTCCTTGCCATAGATCACATTCTTGGATTTCTGGTGGAGACCATTTCTTGGTCAAAAATCCGTAGGTGTTAGCCCTCGGTATTATTGAAAATGGTAGTTCATGGCTATTTTCGACAAAAATCGGGGTTGTGTGGCCATTGATCATCGACCAGAGGCTCGTACACCTCATCCCACATATGTTTCCTTGCGTAGATTACATTCTTGGATTTTGGTGGAGACGATTTCTTGGTCAAAAATCCGTAGGTGTTAGCCTTCATTATTATTGAAAATGGTCGTTCATGGCTATTTTTGATAAAAATGGGGGTTGTGTGGCCATTGATCATCGACCAGAGGATTCTACACCTCACCCCACATATGTTTCCTTGCCATAGATCACATTCTTGGATTTCTGGTGGAGACGATTTCTTGGCAAAAATCCGTACGTGTTAACCTTCGGTATTATGAAAATGTTCATTCATGGCTATTTGCGACAAAAAACTGGGGTTGTGTGGCCATTGATCATCGACCAGAGGCTCGTACACCTCACCCCACATATGTTTCGATGCCGTAGATCAGCATTCTTGGATTATGGTGGAGACCATTTCTTGGTCAAAAAATTCGTAGGTGTTAGCCTTGAGTGTCATTGAACATGGTCGTTCATGGCTATTTTCGACAAAAATGGGGGTTGTGTGGCCATTGATCAGTCGACCAGAGGCTCGTACACCTCACCCCACATATGTTTCCTTGCCATAGATCACATTCTTGGATTTACGGTGGAGACCATTTCTTGGTCAAAAATCCGTAGGTGTTAGCCTTCGGTATTATTGAAAATGGTCGTTCATGGCTATTTTCGACAAAAATGGGGGTTGTGTGGCCATTGATCATCGACCAGAGGCTCGTACACCTCACCCCACATATGTTTCCTTGCCATAGATCACATTCTTGGATTTCTGGTGGAGACCATTTCTTGGCAAAAATCCGTAGGTGTTAGCCTTCAGTGTATATTGAATATGGTCATTCATGGCTATTTTCGACAAAAATGGGGGTTGTGTGGCCATTGATCATCGACCAGAGGCTCGTACACCTCACCCCACATATGTTCCGTTGCCATAGATCACATTCTTGGATTTATGGTAGGAGAACATTTCTTGGTCAAAAATTCGTAGGTGTTAGCCTTCAGTGTATTGAAATGGTCGTTCATGGCTATTTTCGACAAAAAATGGGGTTGTGTGGCCATTGATCATCGAATCAGAGGCTCGTTACACCTCACCCCACATATGCTTTCCTTGCCATAGATCACATTCTTGCATTTCTGGTGGAGACCATTTCTTGGTCAAAAATCCGTAGGTGTTAGCCTTCGGTATTATTGAAAATGGTCTGTCCATGGCTATTTTCGACAAAAATGGGGGTTGTGTGCCATTGATCATCGACTAGAGGCTCATACACCTCACCCCACATATGTTTCCTTGCCATAGATCACATTCTTGGATTTCTGGTGGAGACCATTTCTTGGTAAAAAAATCTGTAGGTGTTATCCTTCGGTATTACTGAAAATGGTCGTTCATGGCTATTTTCGACAAAAATGGGGGTTGTGTGGCCATTGATCATCGACCAAAGGCTCGTACACCTCACCCCACATATGTTTCCTTGCCATAGGTCACATTCTTGGATTTCTCGTGGAAACCATTTCTTGGTCAAATATCCGTACGTATTATGCTTCGGTATATTGAAAATGGTCGTTCATGGCTATTTCGACAAAAATAGGGGTTGTGTGGCCATTGATCATCGACCAAAGGCTCGTACACCTCACCCCGCATATGTTTCCTTGCTATATATCACATTCTTAGATTTCTGGTGGAGACGATTTCTTGGTCAAAAATCCGTAGGTGTTAGCCTTCTGAATTATTGAAAATGGTCGTTCATGGCTTTTTTCGACAAAAATGGGGGTTGTGTGGCCATTGATCATCGACCAGAGGCTCGTACACCCACCCCATATGTTTCCTTGCCATAGATCATATTCTTGGATTTCTGGTGCAGACCATTTCTTGGTCAAAAATCCGTAGTTGTTAGCCTTAAGTGTCCTTGAAAATGGTCGTTCATGGCTATTTTCGACAAAAATGGGGGTTGTGTGGCCATTGATCATCGACCAGAGGCACGAACACTTCACCCCACATATGTTTTCTTGCCATAGATCACATTCTTGGATTTCTGGTGGAGACCATTTCTTGGTCAAAAATCCGTAGGTGTTAGCCGTCGGTATTATTGAAAATGGTCGTTCATAGCTATTTTCGACAAAAATGGGGTTGTGTGGCCATTTATCATCGACCAGAGGTTCGTACACCTCACCCCACATATGTTTCCTTGCCATAGATCATATTCTCGGATTTCTGGTGCAGACCATTTCTTGGTCAAAAACCGTAGGTGTTAGCCTTCGGTATTATTGAAAATGGTCGTTCATGGCTATTTTCGACAAAAATGGGGGTTGTGTGGCCATTGATCATCGACCAGAGGCTCATACACCTCACCCCACATATGTTTCGTTGCCATAGATCATATTCTTGGATTTATGGTGGAGACCATTTCTTGGTCAAAAATCTGTAGGTCTAAGCCCTTCAGTGTCCTTGAAAAATGGTCGTTCATCGCTATTTTCGACAAAAATGGGGGTTGTGTGGCCATTGATCATCGACAAGAGGCTCGAACACTTCACCCCACATATGTTTTCTTGCCATAGATCACATTCTTGGATTTCTGGTGGAGGCCATTTCTTGGTCAAAAATCCGTAGGTGTTAGCCTTCGGTATTATTGAAAAATGGTCGTTCATGGCTATTTTCGACAAAAATGGGGGTTGTGTGGCCATTTTATCTTCGACCAGAGGCTCGTACACCTCACCCCCACATATGTTTCATTGCCATAGAATCACAATCTTGGATTTCTCGTGGAGAGCCATTTCTTAGGTCAAAAAATCCGTACTTGTTAGCCTTCGGTATTATTGAAAATGGTCGTTCATGGCTATTTCGACAAAAATAGGGGGTTGTGTGGCCATTGATCATCGACCAAGAGGCTCGTACACCTCACCCCACATATGTTTCCTTGCCATAGATAATATTCTTGGATTTCTGGTGGAGACGATTTGTTGGTCAAAAATCCGTAGGTGTTAGCCTTCGGTATTATTGAAATGGTCGTTCATGGCTATTTTCGACAAAAATGGGGGGTTGTGTGGCCATTGATCATCGACCAGAGGCTCGTACACCTCACCCCCACATATGTTTCCTTGCCATAGATCACATTCTTGGATATCTAGTGGAGACCATTTCTTGGTCAAAAATCCGTAGGTGTTAGCCTTCGTTATTATTGAAAATGGTCGTTCATGGCTATTTTCGACAAAAATGGGGGTTGTGTGGCCATTGATCATCGACCAGAGGCTCGTACACCTCACCCAACATATGTTTCCTTGCCATAGATCACATTCTTGGATTTCTAGGTGAGATCATTCTTGGTCAAAAATCCGTAGGTGTTAGCCCCTCAGTATTATTGAAAATGGTCGTTCATGGCTATTTTCGACAAAAATGGGGGTGTGTGACCATTGATCATCGACCAGAGGCTAGTACACCTCATCCCACATATGTTTCCTTGCCTAAGATTACATCCTGGATTTTTGGTGGGAGACGATTCTTGGTCAAAATCCGTAGGTGTAGCCTTCATTATTATTGAAAATGGTCGTTCATGGCTATTTTTGATAAAAATGGGGGTTGTGTGGCCATTGATCATCGACCAGAGGATTGTACACCTCACCCCACATATGTTCCTTGCCATAGATCACATTCTTGAATTTCTGGTGGAGACGATTTCTTGGGCAAAAATCCGTACGTGTTAACCTTCGGTATTATGGAAAATGTTCATTCATGGCTATTTGCGACAAAAAACGGGGGTTGTGTGGCCATTGATCATCGACCAGAGGCTCGTACACCTCACCCCACATATGTTCGATGTCGTAGATCCGATTCTGGAATTATGTGGAGACCATTTTTGGTCAAAAATTCGTAGGTGTTAGCCTTCACTGTCATTTGAAAATGTCGTTCATGGCTATTTTCGACAAAAATGGGGGTTGTGTGGCCATTGATCGTCGACCAGAGGCTCGTACACCTCACCCCACATATGTTTCATTGCCATAGATCACATTCTTGGATTTACTGATGGAGACCATTTCTTGGTCAAAAATCCGTAGGTGTTAGCCTTCGGTATTATTGAAAATGGATCGTTCATGGCTATTTTCGACAAAAATGGGGGTTGTGTTGCCATTGATCATCGACCAGAGGCTCGTACACCTCACCCACATATGTTTCCTTGCCATAGATCGCACTCTTGGATTTCTAGTGGAGACCATTTCATTGGTCAAAAATCCGTAGGTGTTAGCCTTCGTATTATTGAAAATGGTCGTTCATAGCTATTTTCGACAAAAAATGGGGGTTGTGTGGCCATTGATCATCGAACCAGAGGCTCGTACACCTCATCCCCACATATGTTTCCTTGCCATAGATGACATTCTTGGATTTTTTGTGGTGACGATTTCTTGGTAAAAAATCCGTAGGTGTTAGCCTTCGGTATTATTGAAATCGGTCGTTCATGGCTATTTTCAACAAAAAATGGGGTTGTGTGGCCTTTGATCATCGACCAAAGGCTCGTGCACCTCACCCCACATATGTTTCCTCTGCCATAGATCACATTCTTGGATTTCTGGTGGAGTCGATTTCTTGGGCAAAAATCCGTACGTGTTAACCTTCGGTATTATTGAAAATGTTCATTCATGGCTATTTTTCGACAAAAAATGGGGGTTGGTGGCCATTGATCATCGACCAGAGGCTCATACACCTCACCCCACATATGTTCGTTGCCATAGTATCAGATTCTTGGATATATGGTGGAGACCATTTTGGTCAAAAATTCGTAGGTGTTAGCCTTCAGTGTCATTGAAATGGTCGTCATAGCTATTTTCGACAAAAATGGGGTTGTTTGGCCATTGATCGTCCGCACTATAGCTTGTACACCTCACCCCACATATGTTTCCTTGCCATAGATCACATTCTTGGATTTCTGTGGAGACCATTTCTTGGTCAAAAATCCGTAGTGTTAGCCTTCGGTATTATTGAAAATGGTCGTTCATGGCTATTTTCGACAAAAATGGGGGTTGTGTGGCCATTGATCATCGACCAGAGGCTCATACACCTCACCCCACATATGTTTCCTTGCCATATATCACATTCTTGGATTTCTGGTGGAGACGATTTCTTGGTCAAAAATCGTAGGTGTTAGCCTTCTTTATTGAAAAATGGTCGTCATGGCTATTTTCGACAAAATGGGGGTTGTGTGGCCATTGATCATCGACCAGAGGCTCGTACACCTCACCCCATATGTTTCCTTGCCATAGATCATATTCTTGGATTTCTGTGAGACCATTTCTTGGTCAAAAATCCGTAGTGTAGCCTTAGGTCCTTGAAAATGGTCGTTCATGGCTATTTTCGACAAAAATGGGGTTGTGTGGCCATTGATCATCGACTAGAGGCTCGTACACCGCACCCCACATATGTTTACTTGCCATAGATCGCCTTTTGGGATTTCTAGTGGAGACCAATTTCTTGGTCAAAAATCGTAGGTGTTAGCCTTTCGGTATTATTGGAAATTGTCGTTCATGGCTATTTCGACAAAAATGGGGGTTGTTGTGGCCATTGATCATCGACCAAAGGCTCGTACACCTCACCCCACATATGTTTCCTTGCCATAGATCACATTCTTGGATTTCTGGTGGAGACCATTTCTTGGTCAAAAATCCGTAGGTGTTAGCCCTTGGTATTATGAAAATGGTCGTTCATGGCTATTTTCGACAAAAATGGCGGTTGTGTGGCCATTGATCATCGACCAGAGGCTCGTACACCTCATCCACATATGTTTCCTTGCAATATGAGGACATTCTTGGATTTTTGGTGGTGACGATTTCTTGGTAAAAAATCCGTAGGTGTTAGCCTTCGGTATTATTGAAAATGGTCGTTCATGGCTATTTTCAACAAAAAATGGGGTTGTGTGGCCTTTGATCATCGACCAAAGGCTCGTGCACCTCACCCCACATATGTTTCCTTGCCATAGATCACATTCTTGGATTTCTGGTGGAGTCGATTTCTTGGGCAAAAATCCGGACGTGTTAACCTTCGGTATTATTGAAAATGTTCATCATGGGCTATTTTCGACAAAAAAATGGGGTTGTGTGGCCATTGATCATCGACCAGAGGCTCGTACACCTCACCCCACATATGTTTTGTTGCCATAGATCAGATTCTTGGATATATGGTGGAGACCATTTTGGTCAAAAATTCGTAGGTGTTAGCCTTCAGTGTCATTGACAATGGTCGTTCATGAGCTATTTTCGACAAAAATGGGGTTGTGTGGCCATTGATCGTCGACTATAGGCTCGTACACCTCACCCCACATATGTTTCCTTGCCATAGATCACATTCTTTGTATTTATGGTGGAGACCTTTTCTTGGTCAAAAATCCGTAGGTGTTAGCCTTCGGTATTATTGAAAATGGTCGTTCATGGCTATTTTCGACAAAAATGGGGGTTGTTGTGGCATTGATCATCAACCAGAGGCTCGTACACCTCACCCCACATATGTTTCCTTGCCATAGATCACATCTTGGTTTTTTGGTGGAGACCATTTCTTGGGCAAAAATCCGATCCACATTCTTGGATTTATGGTGGAGACCATTTCTTGGTCAAAGATACGTAGTTGTTAGCCTTCGGTATTATTGAAAATGGTCGTTCATGGCTATTTTCGACAAAAATGGGGGTTGTGTGGCCATTGATCATCGACCAGAGGCTCGTACACCTCACCCACATATGTTTTCCTTGCCATAGATCACATTCTTGGATTTCTGTGGAGACCATTTCTTGGTCAAAAATCCGTAGGTGTTAGCCTCGTATTATTGAAAATGTCGTTCATGGCTATTTTCGACAAAAATGGGGTTTGTGGTTGCCATTGATCATCGACCAGAGGCTCGTACACCTCACCCACATATGTTTCCTTGCCATAGATTACTTTTGGATTTGTGGAGACCATTTCTTGGTCAAAAATCCGTAGGTGTTAGCCTTCATATTATTGAAAATGGTCGTTCATGGCTATTTTCGAAAAAATGGGG